>VYZR01050424.1:0-28050 GCA_013400675.1 Oxylabes madagascariensis | reverse complement strand
GCCCGGGCGGCCCGCGCTGCTCCCCGAGTGTCCCCGGGCGGCCGCCGTGCGGGGCGGGCCCGGCGCGGCCCGGCCGGAAGCAGACGTGTGTTTCGGCAGGAACGGGAAGCCATGGCGGCGGCCGAGGCCGAGTGGGAGCCGGCGGGGCTGCTGCCCGCCCCGGGGGGCGGCCTGGACTGGGGTGAGCGCGGCTTGGGGGGGCCGGGACTGGGGCCGGGCCGGCGCGGAGCTCCCCGGCGGGCCGGGCCGGCGCTGAGCCCGTTGTGTCTCCCGCAGAGGCCGTGCTGGGCGAGGAGCTGAGCGAGCTGCTGGGCGCCGCGGCCCCCAGGGACGAGCCCGACGTGAGTACCGGGGGTGGCGGGGCCGGGAGAGCCCTGGGCCGGCTCGGAGAGCCCCGGGCAGCCTTGCAGGAGAGCGTGGCCGCCCGGCCTCGGCCCTGCGTCAGCGCTACAGAAACCAGTGGCTGGAAGTGCGGGGCACGGCTGCGGAGCGGAGAGGGCAAAGCGGGGAGGGCAGCGTGAGGGTGCGAGGTGCCGGGGCCGAGGAGCGGCGTGGTCGCTGCCCCGGTGAAGGTGAAGCTCTCGGGGCAGTGCTGGGCGAGCGCTGGCTCGGGGCTGCCCGAGAGAAGGGCGAGTTTGTCACACCGACATCCACCCGAGCTCGTCTTTATCCCTTTGCTTATTAGATTGCTTGTTGTTTTCTTCTTTACTGTAGGATTTCCTCTAAAAACATTTGCTTGCAACCTTATGCGTTAATCCCTGTCTTTTTCACTGCCCACTTGTCTGTACTGGTTTTTCTCTCCCGAGGCATTTGCCTCGTGGATTCTGCTCTCCGTGTTCTTCCCCTGCCGTGTCTCTGCTCGCTGTGTCCTAATCCACCTCCAGCACAAGCCCGAGTTGTCATCCAATGTAAACCCCAGGTTCTAAGAGCGTTCCTACAGGTGTAGAACCAGTCACTGGAGAAAACGTGGAACAGACTGGTTGTACAAGGGAAAGGCGTTCCCCATCAGCACGTCAGCATTACTTGCCTGGGCGAAGGCTCTTAATGTACAGCTCACGTTGTGGTTTTTTGGTCATTCTTCCTTTAAATGTGCTCTGATGAGCTTTCTTTTCATTCTAACTTGTAAGTACCATTATCTCTGCAGTTTGCAGGCTTTCTGAGCCTCTCCTTTCACGAGGCAAGTTGAGAGTATAAGGGAAGGTATAATTCCAGTATAGTTTCTTGGGGAATCTTTGTTGTATATTTGTATAAGCTGGGTAGGTCATGTTTGTATTTTTCATGCAAGTACTCATAAAGGGCCACATTTGTGTAGGAAACTGAGGCTTAGAGATACACAAGAAGAATAAATGGAGAAAAATCCCAATTGTTGTTTTAAAGGTCATATGATAAATAATATGTATGGAGTGATTTTAACCTGTTTGTTTTGATTTTTGTTGGAAAAATAAACTGGTGTCCTTGGCTTTAGATGTTGACATCAGAGTATTCAAGTATAGGGAGACCTAATACATACTGTTAATCAGGTCTTGGGCAAATCAATCTTGTGTCTGTTTTCCTACTGGTAGACTGTCCCTGGTGCTGCTTTTGTTTGTAAAATGCTTTGAGATGTAATGGTGGAAGAACGTTAAATATGTTTTTCAAGGCAGATGAAGGAGAGGATGACACCAGGTTCCTAACACTTGTGTTTCGTGTGCGATGGTTCAATGACTGAATTTGGAACTTTTGCTTTACAAATTACAAATAAGAGTATGATAATTAATGATGGTCTTAAACTGACCTGCCCCTTCCTATTGGTGTAAGTTTAAAAGAAGCCTTGTTTTGTGTGTTTCAGGTGAGAATTTGTCCTTTAAGGACTTTAATCTCTGCATACCTTAAGGCAACTGAAATGATTGATAGTTATGTTGTTTGTTTTATTTTCTGGAGCTGTAAGAATGTAAATATAATGGCTGATGGTATCAACGTATCTCTCTTTCTGTCTTGCCTCATTTTCTGAACTGTCATTTCAGGAGAATGACCTCTATAACTTTCATTTTGATTTGGATTTGATGTCTTGGGACTCAGACCTTTGGAATATTACAGGCCATGCTTATGCAGGTAATTAACCTTCTATATTTTGCAGATGTTGCTCTTCCCCTCCTGCCCCACAAGGGTGAGCTCTGAAAACTCATGTGGAACTGTTTGGTGCCCTATAGCCTTTTGCTCTGTGATGAGAATTAGGCTGTGTTTCTGTAGGATGGGTACAGCTGGCAAGGGCTGCTCTACAAGCCAAGCTGTTTAATCCCTTTAATCTCCCTACATTTTCTGCTGTGCCATGCTTTGGGAATTAAATATCTGGTGTAGGACAGTGTGTTCTTTACTTTCCCCATTGCTAAAAATGTGCAGTGAAATGTCTTTACCTGCCTTTTGCAGATGCAGACGTGAAGACAGAACCTTTATCACCATCTGCTTCCAGCTGTTCGGTCCCTTCGCCACCATCAGTGGACTCTCCAGTGCAGAATGTGCCTGTATGCAAAACTTGCCATGCAACACAGACAGCAGCAGTCTGACAAACAAAAAGCCCTGTGATTTGCTCCTCTGACCAAGTTCATGGCATAAGAGGAGATAGCTTATTTTCCCAACCCTTGCAAAAACCCCTCAGTGGTGTTTTCTTAGCTCTCCTCTGTGACCCATTCACATAAGAGCATGTTCAGCTCTCTTTCCTCAGCTATGTCCATTAGCCTTGTTGCCAAACAATATGCCTTCTAAAGGCTTCTGGGTCTAGCAGGTGTTGCCTTCCATTGCTCTGCTGATGGGCAGAAGTACTTGTTGGGTTTTTTTAGTGGTACTTGGCATTAGCCGGAATCAAATTGCAGAGGAAAACCTTTCTCGTGTTGGCTGCAGCAGCAACACAGACGTGATGAAAAGCAGATATACTCTGAACTGCTAGTCGATACTGCTCTGAGTTTCTGAAGCATTAATCTCCTGTGCTTTCTGTCTGCAGGATGATGTGGACTTCAGCTGTAGCTCCCAGATGTCTCCCATCTCTCTCTACAGCAAGAGCTGCAGAAGCCCTGCATCCCCTGAAGGAGATGGAGGGAAGAAGCCTGCTGTGAGCATCTCTTCTCGATCTGGTATGAGATACAAAATTACTTTCATCGTATAGATAAAATGTGTGTTGTCTTGCATGCAAATTATTAACTAACATGCTAGATGTCCTATCCTTTGTGACTTGGATATCTGATCAGATGTGTTTATTTTTAACAAATGTTATGGATGGGTAAAAACCCCCACATTAAAAGCCACTTTATAATTGCTTGAATTATCTATTTTATGCCTCCAGGTCCAATTCTGACTGCTTTTCTTTTTCTAGCAAATAATCCTGCGAGGAGCCTGAAGAGGTGTGGTCAGACAGTGTCCAGGCCTTTGATACAACCCAAACCCCTTCTGCCTGCTGTGCCTGAAGCTCAGGCTAACATTGGCATCCCAGCAAAAACCATCATTATTCAGACTCTTCCCACGCTTGTGCCACTGCCAAAGAATCAGCCAGTTGTTAACATCCAACCAGCACCTCCTAAAGGTAGGTGAATTGTCTTGACTGAGCTAGGTCTTGGTGGTAGCACTGTCTGTTTGGGATGGCTGACAGAATGAAGTTAGGTTTGGTGTATGAAAGAGGAGAAATAGGAGAAAAAAGGGTGCTACATGCATTGCTGGAAAATATGTAGGCTGAGATGATGGCCTTACTCCTCTTGTACTGTCCTGTGAGACACAGCACTCACATGGGCATCATGTAAAATGGAAGACTGGATTATATAATTCCATTATTTGGAATGGAAGACAGAGGCTGTGCCAAAGCTGTGGAGATAAAACTGCTGATTTGGAAGGATCTGTAGGGTTGCTTTGCTCTGCTCTGCTTGCAATGTCAGGTGGTGCAGTGTAAGGGGATTACAGTGCTGTTCTGTCATAACCAAAGGAAGATCCAGCAGAATCAGTTAGGATGGCTTGAAGGAAGCTGGAGGGCCTGGGAGAAATGATAAAAGCTTTTTTTTTTACTCACATGAAACTCTTCCACAGGATGGCAGGAGCATGAGTTTGTGGCTTTTTAGCTCACTAAACAGCATTAAATAGAATGTTGTGAAATCTGCTAAAAATTGAGAGCTTTGTCAGAGGTTAGAAAAGTTGCTAACGTTAACAAGAGGAAAGTGACTTCCAGGCCCTTGATAATTCTTCATTCCTACAGTTACCCTGTTACTGATTTTTGAAGCAGTAGTATCCAGCTTTCATTTCTGGATCCCAAGCATTGTTTCACTCTCCAGCCTGGGCAGTAGGGACACTGCTTGCCTTGCAGGAATTGCCAGCTGCAGTTGCTCGTTTCACCAGCTGATGGCCACAGTCCCTTGCAGTTGATTGCACAGGCACTGAGGCACAGAAGGAAAAGGAGACAAATTCTTAAGGGCTTGTATCTAGAAATTATTGCAATTGGGAAAAAATTGCTTCCCTTACTGATTTCTCTTCCATCAGGGGTTCAGCCAAATCTGGAGATGCTGACATTTGTTACAACATGCCTAAGATTGCTAGACTGCTAAAACACAGGTCAGCACAATCAGCGTGACCTAATTCTTACTCCTCCTGATGTTCCAGCTGATAAAATACAATTCTGGAATAAGGAATGCTGGGGATATGGATTTCTTTGGATGTAGGTCTAGTACTCTGAAGATCAGCTTCTCCTTTTCCCTGAAGAAAAGTCAGGACAGTAGTTTCTGTGAGACAGTATAGAGGAAATACTTTTGAGAAAGTATGTCTGTGCTTTTCTTTAACTGATGGTATGTTTAAAAATTCTCTCATGCAGCTTCCATAACAAAAACCATAAGGATCTTTTTTCATCAGTCTAAATCCTCTGCATATGATAAGTTGCAACTACCAGTTTGAAAAATGCCATTATCTTCAAAGAAGCATGAGAAATTTTATTTTTGCAGCCCCTTATATATAAGCTTAAAGGAGAAAGCATGGTCTTAGAGCATCATCTCTTTCATACATTAAAAACATTTTTGAAATAGTCTCAAATTCATCATTTAAGATTCTTAAACAGGGTTGTACTAAGTTATGATGTCTTCAAGATTGCGTCTGAAAAAAAAGAAAAGAAGGTCTAGTTTTACCCCATACATAAGATCTTGGCACTAGGTAAATTACTTCACTTTTCACCTTCTAGAAGGCTGGACAAATGCTGTGCATTTTGGTTGGAATGCTCAGCTGGAATGTGCTCTTTCTGAAGGCTGGCAAGGTCATTCTGTTACAAAGGATTAGAGAGACATTAATGTGTTTTCAGACAACAAAATATTACTCAAGCACCTGCTTGAACTAAATGTAGTTGTTGGACTGAAATTTCTTGGAAGTGGCTGTTTTTAATTCCAGTTCAAACTATGTCAAAATTACCTCATTTTGTCTGCCAGCTTTTCTTTAAACTCTGTTCAGCTTTGTATAAACTTTCTTGCATAAGACATTTTTCAAAAAAAATGATCTTAGTGTGAATTAAAGCTTCAGTGTAAGTTTTGAAAGTATAACTTGCATTGTTCTTTTTTGTTCATTTTCCATCTCTCTGCTAGTTTGACTTGATCTGTGTGGCACGAGTCACTTCTGTGTAGTAAGTTTTCCATTGCATATAGCAGTAAAGTAGTTATGGACAAAAGGGAGAAGGAAGATTGAGGTAAGTTGGCTAAATTTTTTAAACGGTTGTTCAGAGTGCTTCAAGTATTAGCAATACTGAGTAATGTATATAGCAAGTGTTGAATTTTACTAACTGCGAAGAGCTTTTGGGGCAGAGCTTGGTTTATTGGATTCCTTTCGCATCTGCAGTTTCGGTTTGTGAGATGTATTTAGAGACCTGTAAACTTTGGAACTTCTTTCCATTGCTGTTCTGTGGAATGTACTGATGGATTTGAGATCAGTTGTGCAGGGCAGGAGAGGATAGCAGTATGCCCCTACAAAGTGGTGATGTACAAATCCATTTCATCCATGCTGAGCGCTGCTGTTCTTGTGTTCCAGGTCCATCTGTGGTCCTGCCCCAGCCTGCTGTGGTACAGCTCCAGGCTTCTGGGATGCTTCCTGCCTCCCAGCCAGTCATTGCAGTCGCTGGAGGGGCCCCAGCACTTCAGAACCACACGGTGAACGCGCTGTCTCCAGCTGCTGGCAACGGCTCCAGCTGTGGCAAAATCCCTGTGACAAAGCCCTTGCTCCAGAGCAGCGCCCCGGCTGTGGGGCTGGACGTAAGTTCTGACTGCGATAGCTTCTACCCAAGGCTTGTGCACATCGCTCAGTTACCTATATGTGGGACCTTTTGATCCCTTCAGAGTCTCAGGAAAACTCTTAATAGGATTTCCAACTGTAGACAGGGAATTTAGCAGCTTGGCACTGAACAGGGAGGAACAGCAAAATATCTGCTGGCCTGCCTGGAGTTGCAGATCAGGTGTGTAAGCATAGTGGCAGGAGACAGTGCTGATAGATATTTTCTGTCACTTGTCTTCTCAGATGCAAGCTTTTAGTGACTGGACCTCTCTTACATACAGGAAGATTTGATATCTGTTTTTTGATTAATGCTAAATCACTTTTCTCATCCATGTAAAAAAAACGTTTCTTTGGAAGCAGATGAATTGGAAAATTCAATGCCTCATTCTTTTCCCATACCCACTTATCTCTCCAAATTTTACTCATGATTTTTAGAAACTTCAGTTACTGAGTTCCATATGATCCTAATCTCTCCAGGCTCCCTTTTGATCCTGTATTGAATGAGTAGAAGAGGGTTAAACTCTCATCAGTTACAGTGCAAATAAGTAAGTTTTTCCATAGTAGCTCACAGTAAGCAGTAGGTGTAAACAGTAGCTTTTGAGATGTGTGGGTTTTTTTTTTTCCCTTCAGCTTTGACATCTTAACCAGTTAGCGAGCTGGGTGTTAACTTGATTTAGCTCCAATTTAGTCATTTGGAGCTGCTTTGATTGTATTTTGTTGTCCAAAGAAGACATGCTTGTGGAAAGGACTAAAACTTCTTGTTGGTGACTTCAAAACACTGTCATTCCCCAGTGTGGTATTCCAAGCACAGCTGTGAGCTGAGGGTCCTATCACATCTCAGTGTAAGGGAGAAAACTGGTGAAAACTTGTGGAATTTTGCTGTATAGGCACCTGCTTATTAGCAGTGCAGGTCACTTTCCCAAAAGCATTAGGAAGCCTATTCCTTCAGCGTCTTTGGAGGGACGTTGCTGTATGGTTTCCTAATGTCTGGGCTTGGCACTCAGGCTTGATGGTAACTTTTCCTCACTAATCATATTTGTGTGTGGGCTACATTTTATTATGAAAATATTGTGCTACAAATAGTTCACCAGCCAGACTACAGTGGAAGCTTGATAGTCAATGTGCAAGAAGCGAGCAAAGGTCTGTCAGTAGGCAGAGCAGTTAAGTGTGCTGCATTTTGTAGTGATAATTCCCTGTCATGCAAAGTTAACTCAAGAGACCACAAATCAATGACGTGCAGTCATTGGATTTGTGACTCCCTGTAAGCAGGGCTGGCATGGCACCTTGCATTGCCTGAATGTAAGGTTTAATTGACAAAACCCCCTTATTGTCATCATACTGCATATACATATCCATGCCATCAGGAGTCAAATGTGTAGCTGGGGTGACAAACAGGTATTTGTTTCCAAGTGGTGGTTGTGTGGATATTTCCACTCAAAGCTGTTTTAGGGAAGCAGTTTTAACACTTGTGAAATGCTGCATGTCTTACCTGTGTTGGTTACAACATGAAAAAACAGTTGCAGCTGCTCTTTGGCACATACTGTGAAAAAGTGCTTTGAGAAAAAACAAATGTTTGGGGATTCAGCTGGGGCCAGCAGGGTTAAAACATCTCCTGACTGCCTTGGACACCATATGTGGTGCTCAGGGCTGCACAGATGGAGCTGTCATTTGAGCTCTGTAACACGTGTCATTGTTTGCTAATCTAAGCAGATGTTGCAGGATAAAAAGAAACACTGCAGGACTTTTCTTTTGGCCTTAGGAGGGATAAACTGTTAGTTTAACACTCAGACTGCCAGTGGATTACACTGGGATGGGCTGATGGCAAGCTGTAGGCATGAGGCCCTGCATGTCCTGGTGGTACACGTGTGCAGCCTGCCAGCCATGGAGAAGTGCCAGAATACTGAAAATCTAGAAAAGATTAATTATACAAAATAACTTCAGCCTAAGTGTGGATTTCTGTTGAAGAATCCTCATTTCTGTGCTGTACATTGTGTAATACTTGTTTACCATAAACTCATTAAGAAAGTTGTGTTCTGTTGAGTTAGAGACAAGAAAACCCAGAACTTCCATAGGAACAAAAAAACCTTGCATATGTTTTGTATTCCTGCAATCAAAGATGCATCTTCAAAGACAGCAGCTTCCATAAGCTGAGGTAAGAAGCCAGCTAATGCTACCTTGAACGATTTGTACTTTCAGCTCTTTGTTAACTTTCCCAGCACGTGTACAAAAAACTCTCTGGAGTATGAGAGACATTCTTGCTTCTAGAAGTACAGCTTGTGTTGGAAGGGAGGTTAAATTTTGCTCATAATTGAGTTTTCTTTGGAAGTAAATTGAGGTAGCAGTGTTTATTTGCAAACTGCATGACTCTTTGTAAAACTTCTGAAGATAGAGGAAAATCTGAATCTGGTTAGTGCTGTTTAAAGCAAGGGTTTGCGATGAACCTTCCAGTTCTCCATATTTACAGCATTTTTGTGTGTGTCTCTGCTCGTAGTGATGTGGTTTTCAAAGCTAGAAAGCAGAAGTTGGATCACTGATTACTGATTGTTTTTAAGGCCAATGTTCTCCCTCTATGGTCTGTGTTTCCTTAGAAGCAGAAGTTGCTGTCTTGAGTGGAACATCAGTACAATACAATTTTAAAAGTTGGAGGCTTGCAAGAGAAGTTAGCAAAGGCGTTTGCTACCTTTAATCTTGGTTCAGCACTTGTGCAAAGCAATGTTGCTGAAGGAGACTGACATTATAAATTAGTTCCTTTTCCTCCTGAGTATCAAAGTGCTTGAGCAGGGGCATGTTTACCTTGGTGCTAGGCCATCTGTGTAACGCTGATTGCCATACTGCTTCCAGGTTCAGCATGCCTGTACCACTTCACTCCTAACTCTTTCCATTTCCTGCATCACATTTAGGTGGGATTGGGTGTGCAGTTGTGGCATGTTCCCCAAGAAAAGCCAGGTAGGACCTGGCAGGCTGTCCAAGGAGGACCTTAAGCTGTTTATAGGTTGTAAATTAAAGCAAAATAACTTAAGGACACAAATACTGGATTTCATTTAAGTAAGCTTTAAAAAGGAGTCAAAATGTAGTTGGTGTGGCATAGACTGAAATACAGATGCTGCACAGAGTACCTGGAATCAGGCTAGGGAGAGCTGCTGTCACAGCATTTGGAGAACTCTGAGAAAAGTAGCGCGATCTGGATAAATAACACATAAAATGTAGATGGCAGTGTCTGAAACAGTGACGGGTGTACCTTAGGATGTACTCCTAGTGTAGAGGCACTGCACTGGTGCTCTAAGACCTTATTTTCTTCAGAGAAGCATGTAGATTTTCCAGAGGTTACAGACATGTAATTAAAAGCCATCCAGTAATGAATAATCCTGAGCAGGTCTGCAAACAAGAATGGATGTAAACAGTTTGGTCTTCTCTGAGTTCATGATGCAAAACCTCTTTTTAAAAGGGGGAATGTAACTCCTTTTTTGGAATAGCACACAACTTGAGCCAAAGCTGCTGCATGAACTCATTCCTTGTTTTTTCATCTCTGAACAGTTTAAGTGATCCTGGCCCCAAACTGGTGTGTTCTATACACTGCAGTTTTTGGCTAGCCTGAATCTTTTTTTTTGGTCCAGTTTTTATATGTCTGCAGAAGCTTTTTTGTGTTTAATGTTGTAGTACTTAAAAAATTCAAGACAAAGCTTAGTGTTAATGAAAATGTTAAAATCTTTTCCTTCTCCACTCTCTGCTAAAGAGGGAAACTGGAGTAAGTACAAACAGCTTCATTTTCACAGACTTTTGTTGGTGGCAGCAAACTAGACATATAATAAATGATCTTTATAAAAAGCAGTTAGACCAACATGGAGACAACCCAGAACATTAACTGCAACACGTTTTCTTCATCTTTGTCACCAATTGCAACATCACGACGAAGAGTGTTGTCTTCAAACAGCTTGTGGCCACTTTTTGTTGAAGACCCCAGTGCCCTAGAACAACATACTGTCCGTGTGCAGGTAGATACAAGGAGAGAGTTGAAAAGATGTGGTTTAAGGTTTTTTACATAGCTGGGCTCAAACTCAGAGTTAGTTAATGTTACTAATCTGTGCTTATGCTATTTCCCTAGAATAATACTTCTGGAATAGTTCTCATCTTTTTTTTCATACATTNCATTCAGTTATCTGTCAATGTAATTGTCATTAAGGAACATCCAGTTGCATCTTAATAATATGATGGTAGTCTGCTCCTAGTGAAAACAGAGTTGTTAATCTGAGAGGGAAAGGAAATCAACAGACTGGTGTTTAAACTTAGGATTTCAAGTAGTTTTGTATAGTTCCGGAATATTCATCAGCTATCCTTGTCAGCAGCGAGTCTGTGTCGTCCCACTTAGTGCAAACCACAAAATGAGTGAGTGGTAAAAGATGATGGAGTGTTCCTGCTTGGGAAGAAAATCAGTCATCAGGACTGTTGGAGAATGGGGAGGAGTGACTTTGAGCTGTCCCAGTCTGGTCTTGCAGACTGAATGCCTGCTAGTGGTTAGAGTGAATTATGTGCTCTCCTGGAGTGTGTTTGCTGGTTGGGCTTCATCCTGAAGGAATCCAGTTTGAGTGCTCTCAGAGGCTGTTCTGTGATGTGAAGCGAAGCACATTTGGTGGGACAGTCAGGAAATGTGGACCCAAGCCACACTCCTGATCTGAATTAAGATATTAGTGTAGATGCACCCAGAGACTGCAGTTAAACTGCCATGTAAGTGCTTAATTCACATAGAATGTGCAATCTGAGATCAGCAACACTGTTCAGAATCTCAAAAACTGTGTAGCACAGGTGGAAAAGGTACAGAAGCAGGTGTAATCAGTGTGGAAATGACTTCCATACAGAACAGACTGGAAAACCCTAGAAATTTCCTGTTAGGAAAGCAGATGACTGATTTGTAGCCTATAAAATGGTGCCGGGAGGAGTCAAGGTGAAAGACATTCTTGCTGCCTTGCAGACCTGAAGATAGGTATTTTCTGTCTTTGTGATTTGATTGATCAAATCAAACCTGAGTATGTGTTTGATGATTCCTGCATATAGAATGTTGAGAATACAGAAGAAAACTGAGACAGGGCAGGACCCGTTTCTTCCTTAATGTGTACCATGACCCCAAGGTGCCTCTGTGCTGACCATTCCAGCTCATTTGAAGCAGAGTGTGGGAAGCTATCTGTGCAGATCTTTGACAAAGCAGAGAAGCAGAAATTCTGCATGAAATGGAGGCAATTTTAACTTGTGGGTTGTGAGCAGCCTGTGTATTGTGTGTTCAGGTCAATGTCTTGAGGCGGCAGCAGCGCATGATCAAAAACCGTGAGTCAGCCTTTCAGTCACGCAAGAAAAAGAAGGAATACATGTTGGGACTGGAGGCCAGGCTGGAGGCAGCCCTGTTGGAGAATGAGAAACTCAAGAAAGAAAACAGCACACTGAAGAGGCAGCTGGATGAAGTGGTATTAGAGGTAAGAGATTGTGATGAATGTCTCATTTTTATATGAAAACAGTTGTTCAGGTGGAATGCGCTAGAACAGAGTTGGGGAAATGTTGCCTGGAAGACCTTTGAGGGTTTCTAGGCCAGCATCCCGTTCCAAGCATGACTTTCACCAACTCTAGGTCAGGACAACTGACACATTATCTGGTAGACTTTTAATTCTTTATTTCATGGTGCTTCTGGATAGAAGCTGAATATAATGTATAAACCAAAGTTTTATTTTTAGGTAGTTCAGGAATGTATTCACGCATAATTAGGCAAGTACAAATCTAAAAGTCAAGTATAGTTTGGTGTACTTGGCTTCCAACATACCCCTGCATGTGTGTACCCCTGTTTTACTCAGTGTCTTCTGTTTTCTCTGTCTAGAACCAGAAGCTCAAAGTATTATCTCCGAAGAGAAGGACGCTGTGTGTGATGGTGATACTGGCCTTTATAATGTTGAATTATGGTCCATTGAGGTAAGCTGCTTAGAAATTTCCTCTTTGCCTACCAAGTTTACTGTCCTGAGATTTTTGTTTGAATCATTAATAGCAGCCAGTGTTGTGTTTTAAAGCCTTGAGCTTGAAATCTGAAATCTGTCCTTTGTTCTTCTCCTGCTAGGGGAAGATGCATCTGTATAATGGTTCCTCTTTTGGAATCCTTCTGGGAATAAGAGCTTGATCTTGTACGCCTAATTTTTCCTGATTTGGCATTTTCTTATTCAGTGCAGCATACAGCAGTTTGTCTGCTCCATTTATATCTGCAGAGATGAAGAGCTGTGTTTAGAATGCTTTTAGGAAAAAAAGTCAGACTTGGAGAGCTTATCTGCTTGCTCACACCTGTGCTAATTTCAGTAGCTATGACTTGAAGCTGCTTTAGTACTCAAAATACTCAGGAAATCCTGCTGTACATTCCATGCCTTGCAGTCCTGACCCTTAGATGTGTCCAGCTGCAATCTCCCTCATTACAGGGTAAGCCCTTGTCTCCCAGGTCTGGTGAAGAGGTTGTTCCCTCTCCTTGACTAGTTGAAGTGGTAATCAGAAACCTCTCTTGTTTGAACTGTTATCAGTAGAGCGTAGGAGCCAGAAAGCAGCAGGGAAAAGCTACATCATTTCCCAGACACTTTATAAAGAAATCTGTGGAAGAAAGTAGAATAAGAAGTAATACTTCTTGCTCATGCCTGTCTATTTAACTTGGCTTTGGAACATAAAGACCTTTTAGGTGGATCCATTCACTTTTTTCAAAAAGACATAATATTTCAGTAGGATCCCAGTCAGCAGCATCTGTATTTGTCCTCAAAATCCCAGTCAAACTAAAGGACTGGGATAAATACAGAGGAAGACTTTGTTTCCAACTGTGATAAATTTTTAGAAAGTGATGTTTGTATTTTTAATATTAGAAAATTTGCTAAAGCTGAAATTTCTTCTGAAATATTTGCACTTTCTGCAAATACTGTTTTATCTCAGGAAGTGAAATACAGCTGATAATTATGGTTTGATATGGATGATGTTAAGGGAGACCATTTCTTAGTGTATTTAGGATTTGTATTGTGATTTTTGACTATCAGGCAGAAAAATCATCTTCCAGATACTAAGGGATTGATTTGTACATCCCATCTCCATTTCAAGCATTACCACTCACTTGAGAAAGACACTCGTTGAGAATTACTAGAACGGGTCATCTTTCTGAAGCTGGGGGCAATGTACTTGCATCTGCATTGCAGTGAGGTGATGGAATGCACAAAGCTCTTGTTAGTGATGAAAGGCTTGGGAAAACAGAGGTGGCTGGGAAGTCTTTTACCACAGTGCTCTCAAGTTCTGTGGCATCTTCCCCACCCCCAGGAATGAGCAAGGTGTTGAGCTCGATGTCAAGGCACTGCTGTCAGAGTGGGCTGGGAGGTCATGTTGTGTTCATGTCTTTGCAGCACTCAGTAACTATAGGAATGTGACAGGGTTAACTTCCTGACGTGTTTGATGTTTAATAAAGTAGATAAAGCAAGAAGAAATCTTTGGATGTCTGACTGTTCCTGGCCAGTACAGTAGCTGAGCATGCCAGTGTAACTGCTGTGCCTGAACCAGGTGGTTTGCATCAGCACTGGATTTAGGCAATGAAGAGAAATGTAATTGCAAATTTCCAAGGAATTACTCTTTCTGGATTTTTTTTTCCTCCCTAGCAGAAGAAATGCTCACACTGCAATTAAAATCCTAGGCTGTATCAAGGTGGTGTGAATGTTTGATTGTGTAATGCTCTTTAGAAGACCCAGAATGGGGGATATACAGACCATTTCTTTAGATTTCACTCCTCCCATACACATTTTCTTCCTTTTATAAAGGTGTCACTGAATGGCAGCTCCACAAACATGATAGAATTGCTGTTCTGCTTAGTCCTTAACAACAGAAGCATCCAATATATGTGCTTTTTTTCAGTCCCTACAGTTTCTTACAGAAATAAGTAAATTTTTGTGATATTATCCATGCTAGTTTATAGTGCAGCAAAAGTACTCTTCTCCCTCAAATTAGCTAACTGTGGAATCCCTAATTTCCATGCAGTGGTCAGCTGGAGGTAAATACATTCTGAACCCTTGTGTTGCCATTTTTTCTATGTAAGAAATCATTTCACTTGCACACCTGAATGGAGGTGTGCCAGCATTTGGGCTCAGGATGTTTTGGTCCAAACATATTAGCAGTGAATATTTTGTTACTTAAAACCAGTGAACCATTGCAAAGGGAGACTGACATCCAAGATAAGCAAAAGCATGGGAAATTCACCTCCTAAAATCTGTAGCAGACTTTGAAATTCCCTTAGCTGGCTTTGCTGTAAGATGCTTCTTAGGTTCTTGTGGGAAGTGGTTGGATTTTTTTGAAGACGAGAGGTAAAACAAGAGAGTAGATGTGTAGGTTACCTCTTTTTGTCAAATCAGAGGAAGCAGAGAAGCAGTTGGATTGTTGAGGGTTGGGGATGTGAGGCTGAAGAACAGGCAGTCCTGCAAAGCCTCCATGGCCTCAGTGGATCAGTGAAGGTGTAGTGTTTGGGTACTCAGCATCCCACAAAACTGTCCCATCTGGATGGGTGGCTGTGTAGTTAGTTCTGTGTTTTCCTCTGCATTAATGGATTTGTGTTGCACTAATAAAGGCTAACACAAAATTTTTTTAATTCGTCTTAAATCTTGTTGACTGTGTGTGTGTGGTGAGATGTTTGTGATGTTTCCTGGAGGGCTCTGAGACGGCTGTTCAGCCATTTTAAGATTATGGAAAGCAGTGCAGAATGTGGCAGCCCTTGGCAAACAAGTTCAGCAGATAAAATTATTCTGCTGACACATTTTTTCATGCTGACAGAAATGTGTGGGGGTAATCTGTAACGCTGAACTTGGAATTTGGGAGTGGGGGTGAAAGTCTGGTAGGGAAGTTGGCCTGTTGACACAAGAAGTCTGTTTGAAAATACTGGAGGAAGAGTGCTACCCAGTCTGCCTAATTACCAACAAGCCTTTCAGGACATCCTTCAGCCTTTGACATAGCACCATGATATCTCTAAGAAAAGAATGCAAGTCAATATAAATTGAATGCCAGTGTGATTTGAAGATGTGAAAGGGGCTTGTGGGGAGTTAGTGGTCACTCTGCATTAGGTAGTTCTGTGTTACTAAACTCTTCGGGTTTGTTGTTGCTTTGTATTGAAAACTGAAACTTTCAGTTATTAAAAGCAGAAGTAATTTAGCAGGAATTCTATTAGTGTTTCTATTTTATCTGTTTGTTTTATAATAGAAGAAAGGCGCCCAGGAATTTCCCATCTGTGTGTCAGTGAACTATTCTGTAATCTCCATGAGTTATTTGGATTTGGATTCAACATGTATAAAAACTTCCTTTTATTATTATTTAAGAGTGATTGGTGAGGTGTGTGGAGGGAAAATGGTACATTTCGATTCAGTTCATTGCAGAGGTCACTCCCTTGCCCCAGCCTTGCGTTCCGTGAGGTGCAAGGCAGGAATTGGCAATCAGCAATGTTTGCACAAAAGGCAGTGAGCACACGGGCCTTGGCACTCAGCAGGGCTGGGAGCTGGAGCCAGGTGTCCCCAGGAGCCAGGTGTCCCCAGGAGCCAGGTGTCCCCAGGAGCCAGGCTCTCCTGCCTCCATACGTGCCTTCTGTGGAGCCGGTGTTGGTCCCACTCCCAGCTGGCATGGCATCCCTGAGACATGGCTGACTGCTGGCATTGACAAACATCTAATTTGCTGTGCTGTTTTTTTAGTCGTTACAACATCAAATCTGGTCATTTTCAAATTACTGCAGTTTCTACATGCTTTTTTCTCCTTCTTTGATTTCCATGTTTGTGTTGGACTGTGCCTTAGAGCAACCAGATCTGAAAATGTGTTAAACAAGCACAAACAAGGCTAAAACAAATGGCAACTAAGCACGTGTTCTAGTCTAAACAATCCATGTATTTATTTTGGGAATATTTTTATTTTGATTCTCTTCCCTGTTCTCATTTGAATATAAATTGTCTTTGTTTTGGTTTTTTCAATGCGAGTCCTACATGTGATAGTAAAATATTTGCAGGAAAATAATCCAAGCCGTGTAAAAAGTAGGGAAAGGAGAACAATCACAGAAGATGCAAAAGATAAATTTTCTGCATCTCTTCTTGGGACAGTAGCAGCAAAGCATATAAGCCAGGTATTTGCTGGTGGCTGTAAAAAGTATTCAACTAGTTACTTTTTTCCTCATAATCAGTCTTACATAATAAGCTTACATGGTGATTGTCACCTAGCAGCAGTCTTAGAGCATTTATTAAGATATAAGCCAGGCAGAATGTGTCCTAACTACCACTTTAGCTATGGAGTGGACAGAAAACAAAGAAAAATATGAACTTAGAGGGAGCAAAGGCAGATTTGCAAAGAGATTGGAACAGGAGGTTTGAGAGGGTGGTGTGATACTGGTTTTTTTTAGTATTATTAATAATTTGGTGTTTTCTTACAAGTTGGCCATCTCTGTATGGTTGGAACCCCTTTCAAACTGAAAAACAGATTTGGTAATATGCAGAAAGCTGTATTTGTGGTGGAGGACGACTGAGGTGGTGATTCATGTGGCTCAGTACAGCTGCTGCTGCTGCTTCAAAACCTCTCGTGTCCTGCTGACCTCAAACAGCTGCACTAGAGTGGCTGGCCTTTAGCAGAGACTTCATTGCAGCTCCTCTCTAGGGTGTCCTCATGGATTTTCCTTTACTTTTCAGGATTATCCTGGAAACTGAATAATCTATTAAAAATTTAGATCCACTGAGCAGCTGCAAATAGAGACATTGGCCTGGCTGGCCAACAAGTGTGATTTGTCTGCTGTTGTCACAGACTACAGCAAATGAAGAAGCAGTGACTTTTGATTCCTGAAGGACTTAGGAGTGTGTCTCATTTCTTAAATTGGTAGCACAAACAGGGAAAAAAACCCCAGAAGTGCTAAGATTAGTCATCTTTTACTAGAAGTGAGGCAATTTCCCAAGGATTGCAAGCTACCATGACCTTCTGCTCGTGAGGATAAAGTAATGAAAACACAAGCCTTTGATACCAGTACCCAGATTAGCATCCCACCTAGCATGGAGGATGCTAGTCAGCGCTACTGGGGTCTGCTAAGCTTTTGGAGCATGAAGGATTTGGGCTTCTGACAGCACCATCCATTGAGCACACCTGTATTGGTGTCACTAAGGTCTAATGCCCCATCTCAAGCTGAGCAATCTTGAGTTGGGGTGTGGGAGAGCAGGATTATTCTGAGGCCTGGTGCATTCAGCAGTGTTTTTGTGCAAGTGTGCTGTTGTTTGAGATTTTATGCTGGACTCCTTGATTAAAGAAATAGACTCATCTTATGGCCAGCGGGAGTGTAGGGACACCTCCGTGATGGGAAGTTGGAACGTTAGAGGAATAGTGCCAGCAGGGAGCATTTTCTGTGTGGACAGAGGAGCTGATCTTGTTCCTATACCATCATATGCAGTAAGTGTTGGGTGCTGCAGAGGTGTGGGAGCTGTGTGTTGGGTGCTGGGGTCTGTCAATGCAGATCCCATCCACAGTAGCCAGGCCAAGGCCCTGGTGTGGTCTGGAGTCACCTCTGTGCTGCCCTGGCAGGTGACCCCAAGCAGTGACATGGTATCCCAAAACCATCCCAAACGTCCCCTTGAGTAACATGGGAGTGCTGGGTAGACTAAAGCCATGTGTCTGGCACCTGCCCCACCTGAAGGGCAGTGACCAACAGCTCAAACACAACATGATTTTTGCCTTACATTAATTTGTTTCCTTAACAATTCTTCCTGTGTGTTCTGACTCTGTGTGTGCTCCTTCCTGCCTCCTGCTTCCAGAGCCAAGTGGGGCAGGTTAGCTGGAACCACCAATGGCTTGCAGGAGGAGTGGAAGAGGAACTCCCAAACTTGCAGTGACTGCTTGAAGCATCTCTAAAAGAGGTGTTCTGAGAGCAGCAAACTGCAGATAATGAGCTGTACTTCAGGGTCACTTTCTTTTCCTCAGTTCATCCAGTCCTGGGCTATTTTTGCACTTAGTGAAGGATAGAAAAGGATTGGTTTTGTGCTTTTTGTGAGCCTCAATAGCCTCCCATATGTCTTTAGGAGACTGATAGGCTTAAATGTGATGTGTAGTAAACCTGCATACAAATGATGACAGTCAAATGCCTATGAATTTCTTATGCACTAGTAGAGAGGGGCTGGTGAAATGTGAAGAAAAAAGCGTGAGATGAGTGCAAGAGGTATGAAACAGTGCCATGTTAGCCAGGTCCATGGGTTCTGGCTGCTGAGGAAAAGTGAAGCCCTCTGGGTGTTTTAACAAAAACAGCAGAAGCATCGGAAGACATTTGAGGCTCTCAAGACTTGTAATACCAGAAGCTTAATGCAATGCTTGTGACACTAAAGAACACATTCCTTTCTGAGTGTACATTTGTGTTGGAGATGGCCCAAAGATATAAAGCTGCTTCTGCAGCATACCTTTGGACTTGTGTTGGTAGTTTCTCATCAAAGACAGAGGGAGAAATCAAGAGAAAAGAACAGACTGAGTGAATTGGACATGGGTCTTGGTTCCAGACCTTTCAGTACCTCTCTTGATAGGTTTATGCTTGAATAAAATTGGGTACCTTTGGTTTTCTTACGAACTACAACTCTGGGAGCAGGAAGGGATTCCTTCCTCTTTCCTCTGCTAGTCACAGCCACAAGCTTTGGCAACAAAGGCCAGATAATGGTACAGAGTTTTCCGCACAAAAAAAAAAAAANAAAAAAAAAAAAAAAAAAAAAAAAAAAAAAAAAAAAAAAAAAAAAAAAAAAAAAAAAAAAAAAAAAAAAAAAAAAAAAAAAAAAAAAACCAACACCCACAAAACTGTTCTGGGTGTCAGTATTTGCTTTCTTCCTTTCTTTTCCAGAGGCTTTTAAAAAAATAAACTGCTATTTAAAGCGTGCAAAACACAGCAAAAATACACAAAATCTCCACTTTGGATTGCTTTCCTCCTGTTCCCCTGCAGAGGAAGAAGACTGGGATGCTGTGTCCAGAGAGGGCGGCTCTGGAGCAGCCCTCAGGAAAAGGCAGAGCCTTGCTGTCAGCAGGTGGTGCACTCATCGCGAGTAGAAACGAGAAATACTTTCCAGAGAGTGTCTGGCACTATGGTAGCCTTGTCTGGAATCAGTTAGGAAGAGGATGAGGTCTTTGGTTGGTGTCTCCTTGCAATGTCAACTTCAGCTTGTTGGAAACTTCCCAGCTCATACTCAGAGATGGTTCTGTCCCCAGAAAACTCTTTGTTATGATATCACTATTGGCTTTCTTCTACAAATTACTGTACAACTTAAATGTCAGTATTCAAAACTTGAAGTGCACGGGATTTGTTCAGCCAGAAGCACAAATGAAATTTAGTTTGGGCTCCTGGCAAGACTTGCTTTCACATTTATCAAACTGACATTCAAACCAAAGAAATAAAAATACAGCTACAGTATCAGGTGCCATTGAAGGCCTGGAGAAACCATGGCAGGAGTGCTGCTTTTCTTTCCCTCTTATAATCAAATTTATCTACACTTCTGAACAAATATCTGCATGAAGTATTTGGTGGTTCTTTCTTTTTTTCCTTGGATCTGGTTTTGCATCTGAAACAAGCCAAAAGGTCAGCCAGCTTGGACAGGGTGTTTGTGGCTTGTGAAAAACCCTTTCATGCTCACTGTATCTGGGATGTCCAAATGCAGGCTCTAAAGCCTTGCTGGGCACCCCAGGTGTGTGAGTGAGCCCAACAGGAAATTTTCCAACTTCTAAAAGACTGTCTTGCCCACTAAAGCCAATTCTCAGCTTCAGTCTTTTTTGACTTCTAATGTGGGGGAGTAACTCAGTTCCCACAAATACCAGGACTTGCACAGGGCAGGTATGCCAAAGTGTTCTTCCTTTTCCAGCTTCTCATCTTGTAGCTCAACAGGATGAAAAAACTGTCCATGCTTTTGCCATCTGTCTTATTAAACCAGTTCTTAAACCAACTGTTGATATCTTAGTTGAAAATACTGTTTTTCTGAAGCTTTCTTCCCTCTGAATGGGATCTTCTACCTTTCTTTTTCACGTTTTCTAGCCTCTTCTGCCTGATGTTTTTAAATGCCCAATATTTGCTTCCTCTTCAGTGTCATGGTGCTGGGATCTGTTCTGTAGACCCTTCCTGTTGCTGCTAGTATTGTTGCTGTTCTGTTTGCACTTGTGAAGCTCAGCATGCTTGAGGTCTACAGATGTTTCCAGATGCAGCTCTGCAGGACAGGTCCATCATCATCCCAGCTGCTTGAAGGGATTCCTTGCTCCTAAGTCATGCTTTTCCCCCCATATTAATTTGGGATTTCGAAGGAGGAATATTTCTGCTACCCTGTCTCAGACCCTCAGGTACCCACATGGCAAGAAAAAAGGCCTTGGAGAAACTGGAGGACATGGACTGTTACATGCACGTTCTCTCCTGTTTGTTTCCTGAAGATGGAGCCCTATTTATAGATGAACTTCACTAGCGTTCCCTCTGGGGAGAAGGGAAGAGGAAGAAATGATACAGCAGAACAACAACATCTTTTGTTCAGATGGGGAAAAACCTAACAAAACTAACAAAACTTCACAAGTAATTAGAAGGTGGAAGTGGGGCAGGATTTCAATTTGTGGGGCTTTTCCTTATCCAGGACTAAAGTTATTTTGGTTTTGAGTCATTGCCACAAACCAGAGGGGCAACAAAGGGGATTTTACTTTTTTTTTTTTTTTCCCAGACATAACCGAGACATTGAGAAGGAACAGTCATTTTCGATGTCCCAGAAAAAGAATGGGAAAGGGGGAGTGCGAAAGTGGCCCATATAGTAGAATTGTTCTTCGCCCTGCTTCAAAAGAAAAATAACAATCCTGATAAAGGAAAGGGCATTGGAAAAAATATCCTGATATCGTATTTTATTCTCAAGTTTCTGTTCGCATTGTCAGAAGTGGACGCCATGGTTTATGCCTGTAAGGATGGCAAAACATCCTCTGTTCACCTCTTTCTTTGTCTTTTGCTGCTGAAGATATCTTCTTTCAGGTTGAAACATCCCATGCTCAGCTGGTTTTTGATGAAAAGATAAAGACGTTTTATGCTCGAGAAGAGGGAAAACAAATATTTTCTCTCTTCTGGAGCTGATGCAATAAAGTGAGGTGTGTATGGTTTAGAATGGGTGTGTAGCTAAAAGAACTAAATCACAGAAAGACAGATTAGCTGTGATTGTAGAGCAGCGTGTCTTTATCCTTGGTTTGGATTTGTCTCTGTTGTTCAGAGTTCAGGGTGAACTGCAGTAGGAATGAATTGTATGTGACGCTTCACCTCGCCAAGGTAGAACCTGAAATAACAAGAATTGCTTTTGCAGAATGAGACAAATAGGAAGGAAGAAGCATCATGGAATAAAAGCAATTTGTTGCAGTTCTTCTGCTTAGATTTTTTTCTCAGATTTAACTACATGGAAAGTTCCTCTGGTTCCATGTGTCTTTTTGAATGGTAAAGGAGAGAAGCAGGATAGGTTAAAACACCAGATCCAGGAGGTCCAGCAGCACACTGGATGGCTGATAACACTTCAGGCTGTGGTAAAAGGATTTGCAGGAGAGTTAACAACTTTCAGGTCTTCTGAGGGATATTCTTGGTCTAATGAATGAAGTACCATGTACTTCTGGCTGTTATGACTCCAGATTGAGTACAGTAAGGGCATTTCACAGGTGAGGGGCTTCCAGCAGGAACGTGAGGTATCCATTTAAGCATCAGCCTTAGTTTTGAGCTCTGGTTCTTAGGCTTGAGATGCTGCCAGTTGTGCTGATGCTTTTGTTGGCAGAGAAGAAATGTGATCTCATAAAACCTAGTAGGTAGTGGAGATTGTTTCTGTAAAATTGGATAGGCCTGGTGTTGCCTGATAGGAGGTTCTGAATAAACCGTCCAACTTTCCGTGCAGTAGAAGCAGTGAGACGTTTGGACACCAATGTACACAGGCAGTAAGGAAGCTGTAAGTACTTTTCTGCCCATTGGCACAAGGGAAAGCAGAGCCTGTAGCATTTGTGCTGCCCTCATTCCGTGCTGCTGCCTAGAAATCTGGAGGAGAGGAGTCAATCAGAGCAATGTCAGCCTGGGTCTAGGATTGTCCTGCCTCCTATGGTTCAGAACATGACACAATTGCTCACAGAGACACCTGGGTTACTACTCATAGGAGTGCAAAAGTGTTGGCAAAAGAGAGGGAATTTCTAGGCAATTCTGTCTGCCTTCTGCTTAGTTGTGGAGTATTTAATCTGCCCTCCTTGCTAGGTTTTGCCTGTCTCTATTTGTACTTGTTGCCTGTTGCAAAGTGATGCCATGTAAAACCAGGAAATCCTCCCCTGCAGAGTTTTATGCTCTGCTGCACAGGAGGGGTGGGTGGGGCATGAGTTAAAATACACTCTGTGAGCTGTGTTCAGCATGAATGGAAGAGATCTTGTCAGCGTGCTGGGGGCTTGTTGCATTTTTATGTTTTCACTCTGTTGCTGCTGGTGATGCTCTGCTGTTGTCAGCCAAGAAGGTTAGGACTTGGGTTTATAAACATGCATATTTCAGGAAGCAATCATGTTATGAAAGAGGAAAGCCAGCTTCTGGAGAGGAAAAGTTGAAGCATTGCTTCTGTGTTTTGGAGAGTTCTCCCTTGCAGCTAACCCTTCTGAGGATGCAGGTCTGGTACAGCAATGGTGGGTTTGTGTTTCCAGCTCATATGTGCAGTGCTGCTCCCTCTCTTTGCATGAAGAGCAGCACGGACACTCCTCTGCTGCATGGCTGGCTGGCTGAGCAGCCTCCAGGCCAGCATCCTTCAGTCCATGCCAGCACACACCAGAACAGAGTGTCTGACACCATGGCCTGCTGCCCATGGGGCTGTTGGCCCTGCCAGTTATTCTGAATCCAAGTAGAATTGAACATATTTAGGTTTGTGTACAGTCCTGGTAGATGTCTGGCATAACATTCCAGGCTTGCAGCTGCATGGAATTTGATAGCTAAGTTTTCCTTACGTGTTCACAGTATTCACATAAACTCTGTAAATTGTACTTTGGGGCTGATGAAAGTTAATGTTTAGGAGTGCTTTGATTTGATTGTAGATAATTTTCTTATCCCTGTAGACCTGGGTTACAAGCAGTGTTCTTAGTTTTGGCAGGCGAAGCTCGTGTGAGGGAATGTAAAAACTAGAGCATCAGAATCCTTCAAACAATTAAAACTGAAAAAGAGAACAGAAATGCTTTTTTGACTACTACTGCTTTGAACAATGATATTATAAAGGCACATCAGTTTTTTACAGTAGATATGACATGAATCTTATCCATGTAATGTAACAGCAGCCAGAAACTTTTCCACCTGAGTATTAAATGCCTCACAGAAAAAGTGCCTGCAGGCCCTTGATGTGATGCGTTTTGCTATGTTTATTATGTTTTCCAGTGTATTCGAAAAGGATCCCAATGGAGTAGATTCCACTGTGAGTTCTAACCACCGGACCAGAAATCTTCTGGAGTTCTCAGCTGGCCAGGAGTCTAGCACAGCTCAGAAGATACCTGAGGGCATCGTTTCCAAGAAGAGTAATAGGTGAGATGAAAACCTTTTACATATTTCAGGTGGCAGAGGGCAGTGGTGCTTTTAGCCCTCACTGCCTCGCTCACCTTTTTGGCCAGTGCTCCTGCTGCTTTTTACACAGTACCTGAGTTCTAAACACAGTGTTTTGAAAGTCACTCAGTTTGCTTTTCAAATGAATATGGTGTTTTATCTTTCCAAGTATCCCAATACATAGAGCTTCGGAAGTGTACACGTGGCTGTGCTGCACAGTGTTAGGGAAGAGAGCATATCCACAAGTGCTTGTCACCATGACTTTCAGGACCTTCTTCAATTCAGCTGTTTGCTTTTTTCCTCTGATTTTTATTTCAGCTTGCATATTTGTGATAGTTGTCTTATTATCTATCTCTTCTTACTTTTCAAGCTGGCGTATTTATTTTCTTAGTTGCTCAAGAGAAAATGGGAAATTCACAACTAAGAACACGCTCTGAACTTAGCAGTGTCTTTTTCATTTAAAAAAGTCCATCTGAGTCCATCCCTGTGCTTATCCATTATTTAATTAAATACTGGCTTTCAGACTTCCTAGATCTCCAGCATGCAGTGCGTAAGTGAACATATAATTGCCTCCAGATTGAAGTCTGGCTAATACAGCTCATGTTTTCCCCTTACAAGATTTATCCTGTTAGACTGTCCCTTTCCAGTGAAGTGTTTTGGCTGCTTGAACAAAGCCAGACACAGATGTGCAGAAAGCCCTAATGTATTCTGCCATGCAGAAAGAAGGCAATATATCAGGAGCATTTTAAGGCTGTAGCCATGGTGAGGACTTTGTATCCTACGTGGTACATTTCAGACCGTGACCTGTGGGACAGAGGAGTGGAGTGTCTTAGGAGGATGTGCTTGTGCCTGTACCTCCTTTACTTTCACTGTTTCACCCTGGGTTTGGCAAGCTGTGAGCTCTTTGTTGCATATTCTTTATCAGTCCTAGATGCAGTAGAGAGGAGAAGCAGACATGAAGTTGGAGGGAAAGCTGGGAAAGGGAGGGGACTATGAATAAGGCTTTCATAAGCTCTTACACCTGATTTTTCAGAAAGAAGTTGAGGTTCAGGAGCTACAAGTCTGTCAAAACCAAGAGGACTAAAGCTGTTACATTGATAACCTGTCAAGAGAAAAACCGACATTAGGTATTTGGTGATAAATAGCCCATCAGGAATTGCTGAGAGTGTTGTGGAATTTGTACTGACAAATACATGCTCCTTTTCACTTTTTATCAAAACAAAGCTAGGTTCTGGAGATAGAGATGTAAATCCTCTCCACTCAGTTGTAATATAGTTTGTGGCTGCTCAATTGTCATGTAGCTTATTGTCTTTCCATCTGCATAGTTTTAGTGGATAATAAATTTAGTATTTCTGTAGCAGGTCTTGCACAACTCTGTAAGGAAAAAGAAAACTGTATCTGCAGAGATCTCATAGTTTGCATACTGTGAGGAATATTTTACAGACTACGTATTGTATCAATATCTGGCCTTCTTGGGAGGAGATCCAACATCTGCTAATGCTCATCTCTCTGCCCTGCATTGAGAGCTGTCAGCCCCCTTTGAGGGATTGACTGAGAGCATTGGATGTTTGATAGGAATTGTTACTCACCTGTTTCAGAGGTCTCATGGGAGCAGCTGTAACGTTCATGGGTCTGCTGGTGATAGTGCTCGTTCTCTGGTTTTGGTCAAAGGGTCACGAAAACGTTTTTTAAGGAATTTCTTGATGTGCTTTTGTTGATTTTTCCCAGGTATGACCGTTCTGTATCTGATAACAAAGCACTAATGATAGTCTCAGAAGAACCACTGTTATACATTTCACCACCACCACCCCCCTGCCAGCCTCTGATCAACAGGACAGAGTCGCTGAGGTGAGTAAACAACCTGTTGTGAGCATTTAGAATTTATTAAGAGTTGATGTATAAATTCTGTGTTGGCTGAGTGCTACTGGACAGCTGTGAATGATGCTGTTGTCCATTCATGGTGTTTGTCCAGTGACCAGTGTCTTATAAGCGTCTGCACTATCCACTATCTATGACTATCTGTCATAAGGACAGATCCACTTGGATCTTTGTAATCTTTCCATGGTTTTAGTAATAATTTTCACCACTCTTTTCACACTGGTCATTTGCAATAACCAAATAACAGTTTTCTGATTGTCTGAGGGTTTTTCAGGACTTAGAAGAGAAATCACTTCATATGTAGAAATGTTAATGATATGGAAATCAAGTCCAGCTAAAAGCTTTTCCCAACTGAGTTATATAAGAGATGGTCTCCTATTCTTCAGCTTCTGATAGAAGCCGACTGAACCTGACATTGTAGGCGTTCTTTGTTCACTGTTAGAAAACACCTAGCTCCACTTTTCTGTAGATATGAGTTACTAACCTTATCTCCATTCTCTTTGTCCATTCTTTCTCTCAGATTTATTTGCCATAATTTATCCTTAACTAATAATTTGTCTTGAACTGATCAGCTTTTGATTTTAAATTTCACTAGTCCTTCCAGTAATTTCAAAATTACTGTTCGTTGGGCAAAAGAAAGGACTGTATCTGCTTTATGTGGGAACACCCGTGAATCTAATACTTTACAGATAAATCTTAAAATGGTATTTTCTTCCTATGGTATTAAAAATAAGTTATCATAAGGTGAAGTAACAGTAATCTTCAGTGTCTGTGATGTCTTGTAGTGGCTACCTAGAGCAGAGGCTAGACAAGATTAAGAGAATAAAAGCAGGTATTTATTAAAGACCTTCCATAGATACACCTTGGGCAGTTGAAGCCCACTTGGAGGCTACACCCAAAATGGATGACGGGTCATGAGTTTTCACACTTTTATAAGTTTGGTCCATTTGCATATTGGGGGTTAGTCTTCCAATTACAGCTTCAGCTAATGAAGTAATTTTATTCCAAGTTTGTCCCTCCCCCCAACTCACTTTTGGTTACATTTCTCAGGACCTGAGGCAGTGAGGTGTCCTTGATTCCCAAGCCCAGAGAGGAATTGTGTCTGACCGTAATGCGAAAGCAGTAGCTGACATTCTATGTGGAGTTTAGTTATACGCTTCAGTTATCCGCTAAAGAACTGCAGGATTACAAATATATGAAAAACACAAAAGCTGAAATGCTAAGGCATCATCCGTATGGCGGCTAAACTGTCGCTTAGCGCTAAGCCATTGTGGCAGTGTTGTTTGCAGTGTGTGCTGACGCTGTCTTTCCTAGGCTGACCCACGAGCTGCGAGGATGGGTGCACAGGCACGAGGTGGAGCGGACGCGGTCCCGGCGGCTGAGCAACAGCCAGCAGCAGCGAGCGCGAGTCCCGCAGGTGCGCTGCCTCCGCGGCAGGACAGAACCGCCCCGTGAACACTCTGCCTCGCTTATTTGCACTTCCATCATGGGCAGAAGTGGCCATCCTGCCTGTAATTAGGACAGCCAGCATTTCCCATTTTAAATTGCTGGGTTTGATTATGGTGTTGTCAGAGTTGTTCTTCCATTCCTGCTCTTGGATTCAGGGTTTTGAATTTTTTTTAGCGGACATCAAAATATGTTCAGCGTTTTCTAAAGTGAAATCAATCGTTGTCCTTTTTGTGGCTTCTCTGTAAGGATAAGCAATTGCTTAATGGAGAGAAATGCAACCTACAGCACATTCATCTGACTCACTGTTAAGGGCCACAGCTGATTGGTTTTGTTCAAATATTTCTGTTGTTTAAATTTTTGCTAGAGGGATCCTATTTTTTTGGTAAGACTACAGAATTATGAGATTTGTGCTCATATTTCCCATTATTTAAAATCTCTTTTGTCTACATGGCATACTGATATCAAGGCTGAAATTAAGACAATGAACTTTCAACGTATTTAAATTGATTAGATGTAGTAACAGCTTTAGAAGGAATTGAGCATTACAACGTGGGAAATACTGCAGTTTCCTAGAGAAGAAGTGTTGTGTATTAAACTTCAGATCCTTCTCACTGGTGTCCAGAGCAGAATGGTAGAATATTTAGAAATGTTTTCCATGGTGCCAAGCTCCCTTTCTTGTCTCTGAATGTTGATTTCAAATTTGGCTGTATTAAAATCTTGCTGATTTTGTTGTTCCAGCTTGATTGCTGACCATTTCAGTTTCTCATGTTTCAGTGGAAAAGTGCACGTTTCTGGTGCAGAGCTCTGATTGACCTCTGCCCCCCATGCTGTGTGTTGTATTTAATGTAGTGGCAAACCAAGGGAATGCTTACTGGTTTCACTTTATGTCACCTTTTCTTTTTTTCCCCTTTTTC
>VYZR01050421.1:0-13698 GCA_013400675.1 Oxylabes madagascariensis | reverse complement strand
GTTTTTTGGGTTTTTAAAATGTAACTATTATGAAATCTGTGTGGAAATGCTGCTATGCACCTTTGTCTTAGTGACATCCAGGTCAGATTTCTTCATTTAATTACAAAAAGAATGTACAAATGTGCTCCTCTGGCATCTCCCAGACTCTATATGCTCCAGCATCCATATGCTGCTATAAATGAAGATTTTCTTCAGAGTTCAGCCATTCTGTTGATGATGCATTAGGTGAAGTTGAACCTGTTGCTTCCTGGTTTGATGGGGTGAGAATGGGTTGATTATATCTCTTCATGCCACCACAGAGAACCAAAATGTGCAGCCCCTACCCTAAATAACTACAAGTTTATACAAGAAGCAGGTACATTCAATATGAAGCATTGATTTTTTTTCTGAAGAACGGCCCTTCTGAAGATGCAGAATCCAATTCTCGCCCTCACCAGAGGGAAATTCTGTTGAAGCCCAAGAACCTGCAGCAGTTAAATTGTGTGCTGGCAGGCTTTGCCTTGTCAGGAGCAGTGTTTTACTGACAGCAGACAGCAGCAAACCCAGGGACTGCCTGCCTCTCGCACAGCTTTTAACAATCACCTGCGGAGGACACAACACTCGCTGCCTGTGCAGCACCTGGCACATTTATGTGTTCCTGTTGGACATATGACACAGTTAACAAGATGGGTCCCAAAATGCAGCCTGGAATTTGCTAGAAAGAGGGAAGTTGTTTGTGCTGTGGAGGAAAACGGGAGAAAAATGAGTAATGAAGTGTGTAAAGAGCAGCTCTGAATAATGGACTCGGTCTGTAGTGACTGTAGTCTGACTGCAACAGCAGATGAGTTAAAAGTTTTAGAGGGTGGATGTTGATAGCATCCAGTTTTTCATTTATTCCTTAGGCACTTGCTTTTCAGGTAATCTCAAACCCAAATTCTTGATTCAATACAGAGCTTGAGAAAATTGCCAGATTTTGAAGGCCACTTCTTCAAAAAAAAATTCAAATGCTGAAAAGTAGCACAGTGCATGAGACTGATCCTCTAGAAGGCTTTCTCAACTGGAAAAGGGAAGAAAAGCAAATATTTAAAATATTTGATTTTGCATAGATGTAGTTGTGACACAAATGAGATAAGTACTTACGTGTTTGTATAAAATACTACATATCATTCTAGAGATTTAAAAAAGCACGTAGATGCATTGTTTATAGATCTTAATGGTTATATCCAAACAAATTTGAATTTCATGGTGAATGATTAGTGTGATGTAAGAAAGGCTGAGAGCACACACTTATGTGCTTTGTCATCCTTTAAGGAAAAATGAGGCAATTTTTTCTCTAATTGCATCTAAAAGCTTTGAGAGAATGATCTATTTCAGAGACTGCAAGAGGCAGAAACTTGTTATGAACAAATTAATTTCATATTTGTTATTGATTATCTTTTAAGAGACTCCACGTACAGATAGAGAATAGTCAAAAGTTATTCATGAGGTTCCTGCTGCTGCTGCTCACTTAGCAGGAATTGCTAACACTTAGCAGGAATTGCTTTGGATGGGAAATAGAAGCCTGGTAGAAATAATACTGTACAAGGAAGAAGAATATTGCTTTGTAAGATTTAGCTTCAAGTTGTCAAGTTATATAAATCAGAAATATCCCATATTAAATAGTTTCTAAACTCTGTCTCCTGGGTATTCCAGTAGACACTTTCTGTGAGAAACTGAAATGTACACTTTTGATTAGGCCTTGTTGAGTATTTCCTGTGCAGGGAGCTCATCCCATTTTCTACTTGTGCTGAGCCCTGTGATACGGAGACGGTAACTAGATGTGTCATTGGAGACATGAATTTTGACATGTGTTAGAGTGAAACCCTGCAAAGCAGAGCTTGAAGCAGGAGAGAGAAGTACAGGAGAGATCCCTGCACTATTTCTATCAACCCAGTTGTGACAAGGCTTGGGTGTAGATAATATTAATTTCCTTGAGTCTTGAACAATGTTTCTTTAAAGCAGGTTTAGTTTGCAGAGATGTTTGTTAATGGTGGAACCATACATGGCTCTAATAGCTGGCTTTCGAGAGCAAAATCTGAGCAGAGTGGAACTTCTTGGGGGACAATGAGATCATGTTTAGTGAGGAGGTTATTTAATATCGATGTAGATACCTGGTACTGAAGGTAGTTTCATGTGAAGAGTATTCCTAATTCTGTTTGATCATAAGGTGTCTGTAAAATTAATATTCTGTTCTACTTCTTGTTCCTCAGCACCACTTTCCCAGTTAAGCTCAAAGTTGGTGTAACATTAATTTGCCTGTAGAAATATTGATAAAGCCTCACTGTCTGTCTGGCAGTCAGATCCTTTCATCCATGCAGTCATGAAGTTTTCTGTCCCAGATGTTTCCAGATTTAGAATTAAAAATTTTAGCTGACAAGATAGAAAAATCTTCCTGTCTACTGATAAGTGTGTTTCATTTCTGCTCAACTCAAGAAAGTTATTTAATTCTGTTAGTCATGCATGTGCATGATTAGAAATAAATTTCATCATATGGTGGGGTTTGCCTGAAACTCTTCTTTCTGAGACTACAAATCCTGAAAACATGAAGGTGGGTAGCTCTTTGTTATGACATATCAAAATAACCAAGCTCTGGGTCTAAAAAAAGTCCTTTATATTCATAGCAAATGTATTTGGAACTGGAAAATGTGAATAAAACTCATCAATCCAAGCTAGGTTTGTCTTAGCTGACAGAACGTAGTGGCAAGTAATTTGCTGTGGTTGGATGAGGAAATAGCGAGGTGATAATACTTTTTTTGGTGGCAATACTCTTATCAATCAGATCAGCTGTGTTGATTTATTTCAAGCAAACATGAGCATCCCTTGTGGTAAGCGAAAATTTGTCATTCCATGTCCGTGATGTATTTCTGCCTAGGACAAATGCCTAGGAAATACAGGTTAGTATTGGATCTTGCCATCCAAAAATTCAGTAGACAGAAGTATTAACCTGGCAAAACTGTGTCCTCGGTGCTTCATTATTTCTGTGGGTATTTCTAGTTATACCATTATCTTAATTTTTTTGCAGGTTGGGAGGTCTACAGAAAGCCCCATAGACTTTGTAGTAACAGATACTATTTCAGGAAATCAAAATAATGATGAAGCCCAGATTACCCAGAGCACCATCTCCCGATTTGCCTGCAGGATTGTTTGTGACAGGAGCCCACCATACACAGCAAGGATCTTTGCAGCTGGCTTTGACTCGTCTAAAAATATATTTCTTGGTGTAAGTACTGCTAATAATGATGTTACGAGCAAGGTCTAGTTTATATTCTGTTACTTTCAAGCCCCCAAATCTCCTTGTATTGGTTGATAACTTGTATTGTCATTAGACTTTTATTACTCCAATGCACCAGCTGCAGTGTTAAGTAGAAACTGCAGTTTTATGTGCCTGAGTTATCACCACCACAGACTCGTAGTCATAATTGTCTTTAACAATGAAGCTGCACTTTAGTAACTGTTAGTGGATTTTCTTTAGGTTGGTTTGATGTATTTCTGGTAGTCACTGTGACTGTCACACGTAGGAAAAAGCGGCCAAGTGGAAAAACCCCGATGGCCACATGGATGGATTGACAACCAATGGGGTGCTGGTCATGCATCCCAAAGGAGGCTTCACGGAAGAATCCAAGCCTGGAGTGTGGCGGGAGATCTCCGTCTGTGGGGACGTGTACACGCTCCGGGAGACCAGGTCTGCTCAGCAGAGGGGCAAACTGGTAAGTGGGAAGTAACTCAAATTAAACAGGGGGTACTTGTTTTGCTGGCTTTGAATGGAGGCATGTTGCAGCAGCCCTCTTATTAGAGGGTAAAAATGAGCCAAGGTACAGATTTCTTGTTTATCACACCACGAAAAGAGTCCTGGTTTATTCCTCTTCACAGCTTTGCCACCTTAACTCCGACTATTCACTGGCTGCAGTGAGCTCCTGCTGTAGGTTTCCCTTGCAGCCTCTGACTGCTGGTTATTTCTTGCCGAACTATGACTGCAGGTGTTGGTTTGTAGACTGTGACTGCAGGCATTTACATGGCTAGACTGTGACTGCAGGGATTGGTGTGCAGACTGTGACTGCAGGGATCGGTGTGCAGCCTCTGACTGCAGGCTTTTACCTGGCTAGACTGTGACTGCAGGGATTGGTGTGCAGCCTGGGACTGCAGGCTTTTACCCAGCCAGACTGTGACTGCAGGGATTGGTGTGCAGACTGACTGCAGGCTTTTACCTTGCTAGACTGTGACTGCAGGTTCCAGCAACAGGCTCTAACTGCACACCCAGACTGACCTCACGACACTGATTCTGTCTCTCCAGGATTCTGCTTCATGAGGCTCTCCTTCATGCTCCTCAAGGTTCCTCCTCCCATGATGATCCTCTCCTTCTCAGCCAACCCCCTCTTTTATCTCACTCATCCTTACTGGATAGAGCTGTTACTCATCGGGGGGGCAAGGCTGTATTGGTTAATTAACACAGCTGTTAATTATCAGGGGTGAGGTCACCTGTATTCCCTTCTCCTACAGAGGCAGGTACAGGGTGACTGTCCCTGAGTAGTGGGCACTGCAAGCATCTAAATCTGCATGTTACAGCAGATTTTGCACTGCTATTCTGTTACTGATTGTATGGAAGAACACTCATAACTTTCTGCTACTGCCACTTCCCCAGCTGAAATAGCACAGAGTGTAAAAGCTAAATAAACTCTGCTGTGGAATCTCCATCTCTGAAATGTCCTCCTGGGACATGGGGATGTCTGGAAGTTGCTGCATGGGGAGCTGTCTTTTGCAGTACTGCCAGAAGAGTTCACTTTTGTGCAAAAGCAGTTTGGGTAAGGCAGCTTCTGTTTGATTTGCCTGCCACTGGGAAGATAAGAGGAGCTCTGGAAGTATACTCCTGTTTTCTCCTGTGAGGCAGGATGGGCTTTGCCTTTCCCAGAAGTGAGAGATTTCAATCTGCCAGGGACCTGTGACAAATAAAACCAGGAGAGAAGTCAATGAACTGACTTTGCAACTCTGCCATTGGCTTTGCAGAAAACTGACTGCTGGAAGAGTTAGGGGAATGGAGCTGGGCTGTTCTGCTTTCAGCAGACACCCTGCAGGACATAAATTGCTTTGTCACACTGATGGTGGCAGGCACATGTTGCCTGGGGACCTGGACAGATGATGTGGCAATTGCAGCCTTTGTACGTGGTTAGCAAAACACCTTTTTAGTGCTGCTAAAGAGAGGCACAGCAGAACAAATGAATCCCCCTCCCTGCATCCAAAATGAGTTGAATTCTCATTTAAACAAAATTGCATGGCACACTGGTATTGATGTGATCAGTATTCGTTGATTGGGTTCATAAAACCAAATGCAGGCTGTGTAATGAATTGAACACATTGCATATGAGGGAGCTTTTTGCTTTGCTGTTGGGAAGGAATTATCTGAAAAGAACATCAGATCAAGGCTTCTCTCATCTCTACTCGAACCACTACATTTTTCTGCTGGAATTACTTTGCACTGGTGACCTCTTATCTGTAGTCTGTATTGTATCACTGAGGTGTTTTTGCAAGGATGATCCACAGTTAATCTGTGAATTTAAACTGGATTAAAATGTAAATGCTAAATTGGTTGTCATTCATAGTGTTCTTAGGCAGATGTGATGATTTCATGTGACCTACTTAATGTATTTGTTTGTATTTGGCTATTTGTTCTGCATTAGTGGTATTTTCTGCATGCTTTCTGTGCATAAAGCCAGGCAGTAGGTCTGTTTTTCTCCTTAATTTTATAAACAGTCTTTTAAATATATATTCATCATTAATGAACTGATAGCAAAAGCAGAGGTTGCTTATATGTTTGTGACATTAAAATAAAGAATATTTCACTCAAGTACAATGTGTTTGGCATAATCCCTTGAAAATGTTTTAAGTACCTCCTTTTAATCAGAGAGAAGCCTTCAGGCAGTGCACACTGGGGCTGTCTTTGCTTGGAATACCTCATTAAATAAAAGGCCTAATGAGTGGGGTGGGTAATTGTTTGTAAGCTGAGCCTGTGTGGCTTCAAATTTGTCACCTGAGAAATTCAGCTGGTAATTCTGTCTGCTGCAGTGCTAAGCCATGCAGGTACCTGTGGTGCTGCTGCTGAGGCACGCTCTGGGAGCTCATGCTTCTGCAAAATGCTTGACCCTTGCCACAACCCCAGAAAAAATGGTATCTGAGAGGCAGGACAGTCCTGGGTAGCAGTTTTTAGTCCAAAAAGGACTGTTTTTTTTAAACTATGTGAGCAGCTTCTGTCAGTCTGTGTGGGCAAAGAATTCCAGGAGAGAATCTGCAAATGCAGCCCTCAGGGAATGGCACGTCTTTTCTTCAGTCTATCAGGACTTACTGAAATACGACAAAGGCACAGAGAATCAATATTGGAGGAAAAAAATGCATGCTCAGGGGCCCAAAGACTGTGTGTAATAAATTGTATTGCAAATGCAAATCCCCTGTACAGGCACAGAATGAGACCAGTGCTCGTTATAATCCTAGATCTAGGTTAGGAGGTGAGGTGGATTCAGGACAACAATAAGACAAAATTAAGCAGCATCTACGGAGGTTAATGCTGAGAAATGGTGTCTGTGAAAGCTCTCAGGCTAAACAGCCTCCCCTTGTGTCCCGCCACCAGGTAGAAAACGAGACCAACATCCTGCAGGACGGCTCCCTGATCGACCTGTGCGGGGCCACCCTGCTGTGGAGAACGGCGGACGGACTCCTGCACACCCCGACGCAGAAACACATCGAGGCCCTGCGGCAGGAGATCAACGCCGCCAGGCCCCAGTGCCCCGTGGGCTTGAACACCTTGGCCTTCCCCAGCATCAACCGCAAGGACGTGGTGGAGGAGAAGCAGCCTTGGGCCTACCTCAGCTGCGGCCACGTGCACGGCTACCACAACTGGGGCCACCGCAGCGACACGGAGGCCAACGAGCGCGAGTGCCCCATGTGCAGAACCGTAGGCCCCTACGTGCCGCTGTGGCTGGGCTGCGAGGCCGGGTTTTACGTGGACGCCGGGCCCCCCACGCACGCTTTCACCCCCTGCGGACACGTGTGCTCCGAGAAATCCGCCAAGTACTGGTCCCAGATCCCGCTGCCTCACGGGACTCACGCCTTCCACGCCGCCTGCCCGTTCTGCGCCACGCAGCTCTCCGGGGAGCACAACTGCGTCAAGCTCATCTTTCAGGGCCCCATCGACTGAGAAATCACTTGGCAATGACCACAATAAAAGTTTTCTTTAACGGTTTACTGTGAAGATTTTTGCCACTAACTCTAGATTTTACCTTTTTTTATAATGTTATTAATAGGGGGTGGTAGGGCGGGGATGGGGGAAGCGATGAGGAGATGGAGGGACTGTGGCGGAGTTGGGATACATTGATACCTGGAACTTGACAGATATCAGTGGTGTTGCATGCTCAAAAGCAGCATATTCATGGAGTCTTCTTGGTCAAATTGTAGTATATTTGTAATCTTTTTATTAGTACCCTGGATCAGAAAAAGGTGTCTTAAATGATTTTTTTAAGCTAAGATTTTTTAACGGAAAGGTTTTTTCTTCTAAACTTTGACAAGCCTTTAAAACCTATTTTTCAAATCTAGAAGGAACATACAGAATGTAACTGTCTTTAATTTGCAATATAATTTAACTTGAATAGTTTCTCAAGGAGCAAATACAGAATGTGTGGACAACCATAGGTGAATGTTCACTAGAGATAATTGGGTATGTAAGAGAAAAATTAGCTGCCTAAATTGTAGAGGATAAAAGCTATTAAAGTATCTATTATGGTATAACTCAGCTGGCCAAAAAGGCATCAAAGATTACTTGAAACTGAGGAAATCCTGTTTGCATTGATTTCCTTTCAGTGTAATAGATATCCACTGGCTATTAGGTATGGGAGATGGCTGATTATTTTCTGTCTTTTTTTTTTTTTTCCATTTAACCTGCATCTGATGAAACCACTTTACTCTTTTCCATACTTAGCTCTGGGGTTTAAGCTGATGTTCTGTGTATGTGCTGTCTGGCCTTTTTACTTCTGCTTTGCTTGCCCTCAGTGCTCCTTACCCAGGACCTTTGGGTGAGTGGAGGCCACAGATTCCCAAAATCTTTGCGGTTGGAAGGAACCTTAGAGCTCATCAGTTCCACCCCCTGCCATGGGAGGGACACCTTCCACTCTCCCAGGCTGCTCCAAGCCCCATCCAGCCTGGCCTTGGACACTTCCAGGGATCCAGGGGCAGCCACAGCTTCTCTGGGCACCCTGATGGAGCCAGAGACGTGTCCAGGCTTTACTGCAGTGATGGAGGAGTGGTGCCACAGCATGACACCAGGTTTAGGTACAGCTGGTACAGAATTCATGTACATAAACCTGAATTCAGGAAGGCACTTAGTCTGTGTTTAAATATAAGCCCACGGCTGGGACTGTTTAGATTCTCAAGAGCTTCAGTGCATTGCGGTTACTTGCTGTTATGTTTTAAAATAAAGCAAAAGCAATTAAAAATAAATTATTTTTAAACTCACTTTAAGGCATTTTCACTAGAAGGGAGAACATGATTTCCAGTTCAGCCGAGCATTTTTGTTCACTTCTCAACTTGCTGCCATCTGTCACCTTTTCTTTTGCAGATTGAGTTGTGTTTGTATCTCTTTTTTTCCCCCAAATGTTTGCAAATCAAACAACATTCAAATGTAATCAAATACATGCACCAGGGTGGTACATCTGAAGTGGATCACTTGAAATTCGTGACTTTTTAAGAGAGCTGATAAATGTTTACTATGGAAATAATTAAATCAGAATTTCATATGAGGTGTACCCTGCCCACTGTTAGACTCATTTCATGCAGAATGATAACTCTGATTTGTGTTTTTTTTTTCTTTATGCTTTCTGTACTCTTGGTATCTGAGGTATCAATCTATCCAGGTTTAAAAAAGAAAATTTGGGAGAAATCTATAACATCTCTAGATGAAATTGATCATTCAAGCTCAGTTCTGTCTAATCAACTATAGCTTTTTGCTATATTTGTGCCCTTTGTATAAATATATAATTTATATGATTTTAATATATTCTGTATATATATATACTTGAATTGGCCTGTTCATATTTTGGTTGTAAAATTGTTTTATAGTTAACCTTATAAACATTTTACATGTCCCTTGCCAATGGTGATGGGATGGACTTTGTCTGCTGCTGTTTTTAATATAATTTTGCTGTATACATGTTCAGCATTTTAATAATTTGAAAATAGCTTTACTTTTCTTTTTATGCTTTCGCTGTTAAAAAAAAAAAAAACAACAACTCTCCAGCATTTTTTTTCCTAAAATCCCCAAACCGTACAGTTTTTGTCCCACTCAGTGATTGGAAACAGGATAAACCTTGTTAACCTACAACTATATGCTTCTTCCTAGTGCCTTTTCAAAGAGATCCTCTTGTGATTCCATATTCCAAGTCCTTACTCTCACAAGGCAGCCTTGTGGCTCATCTCCACGGAGAGTGGCAGCCCAGCCACAGATGGGGAAGAAACACCTTTGGCCTTCAGTTCCGGACGCGGAGGTGCCTCTTCCTCACTCCTCAGGTCCCACAGTGCAGCGTCGTTCCTGGTTAGCAGATACCTCATCTGGGAGAGGTGGCCTCGCTCCTCCCCTCCCTGGAAATCTTCACCTGCTCCCTGGGCTCTGGAAATCCTCACCTGCTCCTCGCAAGAGATGCTCTGGACACGCCCTGGGCGCTGCTCCTGGCTGCATTCACGCCCTGGAGCTCGGTGTGCGGCGTTCCCGGCTCTGCTGGCAGCCCTGAGGCTGAGCTGAGCAGGGTCTGCACATGGTGGTGTCTCCTCTGAGCCCCCATGGATTGGAAACCACCTCCCTTCCCCAGCTGCTTTCCTCCTTCCCTTCGCCGGTGCAGTTTAATTGCTGCTTCAGGGCTTCAGATCCCTTCCTGTTCCCTGTGGAAAGTGAATGTACGGTGTTGGAAGAATCCTCACTGGAAACACAGCACACCATCAGCCTTGGTGTGTTTGGCTTGTGTGAAGCAGAACACTGGATAATGGTTTGTATCCAAGGGAAGTGTCTGTTTGAAACTGTTTAAACAAGATTTTTTTTTTTTCTTTTGCTGTCGGCAGTTCTGTATAACACAAGGAATACTGCAGGAAGGAAAACTCCCAGAATCCCAGAACGGGCAAGGCTGGAAGCGACCACAGAGGCTCATCTGCTGCAGCAGGGTCATCCCAGAGCACAGGGCACAGGATTGTGTCCAGATGGCTCTGGAATATCCCCAGGGAGGGAGACTCCACACCCTCTCTGGTCTCTGTTCAGGGCTGAATCACTGCACAAGGAAATTCTTCCTCATGTTCAGGTGGAACTTGTGGGCATCAGTTCCTGCTCGTTCCTCTTGTCCCACAGAGCAGAGCCTGGTCCATCATCTTAGCACCCCCCTTTAGATGTTTAGGATATGAGGTTCCTTCTGTTGTCTCTCCTCAGAGCTGAACATGCTCAGCTCCTTCATCCTTTGCTCCTGAGAGAGGCTCCGCTCCCTTCACCCTCTGGGGAGGATTTGCCCTCTGCTGTTCCTGCTCCAGCATCTCCGTGTCCCTCCAGTCCTGAGGAGCCCAGGACTGGGCACAGCACTCTGGATGTGCCTCAGCAGGGCTGAGCACAGGGCCAGGATTCTTTTCTGGGAAGCAATTTTCCAAGGTTTGTGTGGAGTTCAGGGACTTGGCCGTTCAAATCCAGGGTCAGTCCCACAGAGTTGGATTTGCTGGGGAGGCAGAAGAGTTTGTGACATGGAATTCCTCAAACCCTGCTCTGATGTTCTGCTCTGGTGAAATGATGGAGCATTCAGCTCTTAGCCCTCGCCTTCCCTCACCTCCAGCAGCCCCTCCTCTGCTCTGGTACCTCGACGGGAAAAAGGAGTTCGTGGATAAACAAAACTGGAGTCAGTAAACTTGAGAACCACCCTCGAGTTTATTCATTATTTCAGTGTTATGATGTTCCTTGCTTCCCATTTCCAATGCTGGCAGTGTATTCCATAAGGATTTTTTTTATCACCTGTTACTGTTGATTCTATTTGAATGCCTCAAAAGCAGCTGTGACTGCGTAACTTAGAACTAAAAGTATTTTTCTAGCCTGTTTTTTTTTTTAAGGGTTATATCTGTCATATCCATGCACGCTGGAGCTGGAACATTTCTTTTTTTCCTGGCAGTTTTTCTGGGAGAGTGCCGAAGTCTAAATAAAATCAGTGGTGAACGCTATTCTTACTGGGAATTGTTGTGCAGTTGTACAGGAGAGTTCACATGAGATTGTTTTACTCATTAATTTTTTTCAAATGTGGTCATTTTGTGCATCAAGGTACAGTCATGGTACCATACAGGCCAAGTAATTGAAGAATCTTTTTTTTCCATTGTGAGGGTGGGAATGGGGATCAGAAGAGATGAAAGCCATGGCTGAGCTGGGACAGATCCACCTTGAAGCAAAGGCGTGCCAGGAACTGCGTGGAAATGTGACTGGAGATGTTCATCCCTGGCTCTGAAAAGGATTCTCCTCCTTCCTGAGTTTATCTGGAAGTTCTGGGATGCTGTGGAAAGGCTGTGACCTTCCCAGTGCGACACTCCTTGGTGTTTTAGTGGCAATTCCTGGAATTCGAGGGTTTGGCTTCAGAGCCTGAGCGAGGAGCCAGAGATGCTGAGTGTGTCATAGTGAGGAACCGTGAACAGAACTTAATTACATTTTAGTGCTCACACCACTCAAAGGGAGTCTGGTTTGGCTGTGGTCACTCTCCCTTTAGTGCTCTCGTAGTAGCTGGTGACTTCCTCACCGTTTTTTCATTCTTCTGGAAGTGGAAGGAAACTTCTCCCAGACCATCATGTTTCTGTTCTTCCATCCCACAGTCTTGACACTTTTCCTGGGGTTGGAGAACCATGGGTAGAGTCCTGGCTGTGGTGAGGACTGGCAGGTGTTTAAATCCATTTTTAGCCTGGTAGGAAAACTGACCTGGCTCTTCCTCCTCATTTCCTCAGTTTTCCACCCTCCTGTGGGTCCTTGGCTCCTCATTTTCCGTTTGGCCACGCAGTTGCAGGTGCACAAATAAACACAGCTTGGAAGGAAAACACAACCCGGGGTTGCAGTGTCTTTTTACAGATTTTTCTCATTACTCTGGGTTCTCTGAGCACTCACCACCAAGTCTGCACACTCAGTGTTGTGAGGTAAAAGGACAAACGTAGAAGGTAAGGCTGGTTTTGGGGGGAGGGGGTGGAGAGGGGGTAGTTTTTAGGATGGAAACGCAGTGGCTGTGTCCCACTGAGTGCAGTGGACATTGGACCTTGGAAGAGCAGTGGAGTGACCCTGGACAGGCAGTACAGATGGAACTTTGCTGTCTGTGCTGCTCAGTTTGCGTTCATTGGCAGCAGAACAAAAATGGGAGCTGCTTGGACACCCAAACACCAGAAAAAAACCAATGCCTGTCCAGATTGCCTCGCTGGGGACACATTTATACTTTTCTGGTGGGCAAGCCAGTCTCCAAGTCACCTGAAGTCCTTCCTGCTGGTGTCCTGGGGATTAGGGGTGGAAATGGCTCTGCCCTTGGGTTAGATCCACGATGGAGAGCCCTTAGAAGGCAGCACAGCCATAGGAAAAGCCTCTCCCACAGCGAGCCCTGTGTGATGGAGGGGTGATGTTTACCTTAAAACAGCATGAGCAGCTGTTCAACTTCTGGGTATATTTGTAAAAATCGGTCTTTTTATACGCCGTGTGAAATGGACTGGAATAATTTTCTTTTGCTGTTGTACCTGTGGAAGTACAAGCCATTTTACAGGAAAAAAAATTATAAAGCAAATTAAAATATTATCTCAGTATTGTCACTGACTCTTTCAGTTTATTTTACCTGCTGGTTGGTTGTCAGAGCTTGACTTTAATTTGCAAAAAACCATAAACAACTTCAAAAATAAATGGTTTCTTTTACTCTTTCATCCCCTTTCTACTCAGCAAACAAAACCCGAAGCCTTTGATTGAGGATTCTTAAATATTGGAGGTAGTGGAGCGTATTCAGGTGTGAGTGCCCTGGAATTTCAGTTAATTCCCTTCCCTGATTTTTAAATTGAACCGTTTGTTTTCAGTGCCAGCTGCCTTCTTGCAGTGTTAACGTAATTGCTAAATAAAAGCAATTTCCAGGAATAATATGCTTTGTGACTCTTAAAATTAATTTCCATAATGGGAATTCAGTGGTTTATTTTCCATCTGTGTATTCTGTATCCCTTTTTTGCAGGTGGCCCCCGTGGGTACAGGAGCTTCATTTTTTAGAAGGTGCTAAAAGGAATTGTCAGCTTTTTTTGGGACTTGGAAAAGAAAGTGTTGGCATGAGCACAGGGAAGGGAAATAAGGATATCTGCAGTGTTTTCTGGATGTGGTCACCTGCCAGCTGGCTCTTGTGCTTCCGTGGAAGTCAAGAGTGCTAAATCCTTTCCTGGGAAGGTGCTCCTGTGTGAGCGGGAAGCTTTTGGGATGTTTGGGTGTAACTGTGCCCACCTTCCAACAGAAGAGTGAGCCCTTTTTCCTGTGGGATTGCCCTGTCCAGCATCAGTCCAGGACACTGGAAATGCACTCCTAATGGCACAGATGTCCTGGTGGGTTCCTGGGCAGGAATTCTGTGCTTGGAGAAAGGCAGTGCACAGGGGAGCAGAGACAGGCAGGGCCCTGCTGGTTTGAAAGGGTTGAAGGCC
>VYZR01050419.1:0-11573 GCA_013400675.1 Oxylabes madagascariensis | reverse complement strand
GGAAAATTTTTTGGACTTCATAATTTTGAGAAACGTTCGAACGAAATTTTGGGTCCATGTAAAAAACTCAGATTATCTCAGTTTTTCTGTTCCTTTTAACCTGCTACTAATTCAATTTGAAATATACTGAAGTGACATACTGAATTAGAGGAAAATATTTCTTGTCTAGATTCATCAGGCATTTAAGCAGACTGAAATAAGTGATAAGTATTTATGAAGGGAGAGAAAATGGTTTGCTCTCTAACTCCTTATGTTGGATAGCACAGAGGTGTCTCAGATCTTCCAGAGAGGTGTTTAACAATATTTACCTGATCTTTGGTAATTTCTGAAGACTTTTGGCTAATATAGTCTAGTTTTAAAAGTTATTATGCTATCACGTAAAGTTCTACATGGGCTGTCACACTGGCACTTGTAATCAGCAAACTGAGGACCAAGGTAGATTTTAAACTGGTACAGAAATTGAAGACTGTGTGCTCAGTTTCTCTCATGAGTTTCAGAGAGCGCAAAATTTGTTTACATATCAAGCCTAAATAATCTCTGTTTAATTTACGACCATAGACCTTGTACCCAATCAAAGTGTATATATAGTTTTAATTTAAAAAAATAAATAATTTCTAAGGCTTTCATCTTCTTCTAGGAAATAAAAATCATTCGATTCCAATATCTCAGAATGTTTCAGGCTGCTTAACTTAAAGCATGTGTTGGGAATGTTCTGAGTATTCTCCTCAGAATACTCATTGGAAAAGGAGCTGATAAAACTGATAGGAGTAACTAATTAATTAGAGATCTCTTCATGTCAGAAAATATGTGAAGCAGTTAAAAGTAACAACATTAAAAGTTTAAAGACTGAATTTTTTAAAAGAGTCAAAATTATTTTTGTCTTGATACATAAAGAAATAACACGAGGTATTTATTGAATTACCAGAAAACACTATAGGGATTTAACTTAATTTTAGTATGGCAGAAAATTTTGATCTAGTTCTGTTTCAGACTCAAATTGTGGAAATATTAGGAAGCAACTTTAAATTTTTAGTTTTCCTTCTCATCCTTAATTTTCCTCTTCTCCTTTTTTTTTTTCTCTTTAATGTCCCTAACATGGGTTTTCTAAGATTGTAAGTGCACAGAGACTATTCCTCTTTCTGTGGACTTTTTTCCCTCTGCATGTTAATATGGTACTTCCTTNCAATAAGTGAAAATCATGCTCAAATAGAAAAGTAAATGAAAACTATGCAATCCCGTTTGATTCATTCAATGTCTGAAGCAATGTCCAGGAGAACATTAGGGTTTTCTTGACTTAAATGCTATTCACTAGGGCTACCTGTGTAAGGAATGTAGGTTAATTACATATGTATTCCATGAAAGATAAACCAAAACATATATATACAGTCTTTAATAGTGAACTTCCTGGTAAAATTAGGTACTTTCTCACCTAATGATGTGGAGTTATCAAAAAATGAAGTACTATAATTTTGGTCAACACAGCATATCTGCATTTGTGTGTTTTCAAAATATGCTTTTATTCTGCAAGAGCTAATTACTTCAGGAATGTAATTTCCTTACATAAAAAAGTGAAAATGCAAGAAAATATTTTTAAAATAAGACTTTAATTGGAATTGCATTACAAGGTACTGCTAGAATTGAACATCTCATAGAGAATGCTAAAAAATACAAAAAACATTTAAGCATAAGACTCTGAAAAAACAGTTTTAAATGGTATATATTCTCTGATATACAGATAACTGAATATCAAGTAGGAAATGCCTTTTTGTATGGCATTAAGGAAAATACTAATGAACTTTTGTGTCCTGTTCTGGTGATCACGCTTTGAAAATATGCTTAAAATTGCAAAGAGTTCATTAAAGGTGAAAGAATGACTGTAGGTCTGAAAATAAGCATTGCAGTTAGAGGCTAAAGATCTGTCTGTTTAATCTGCTGAAGAGAAGGTTGAGGTGACTTGATCATGGTTTGCAAGTGCCTTAATGGGAATGAGACTTTCGACAGTAGATGACTCCCTAATCTAGTAGAAAAAGGCATAATGAGATCCAATGTTTCATAGCTGAAGTTAGGCAAATTCAGACTAGAAATAAAGTGCATATTTTTAAGCGTGAGAGTCATTAACCACTGGTATAACTTATCTAGGAGTGGGTTGGATTCATCCATCACAGGGAGCTATTATGAGGAAGATACATACAGCGTAGTCCAAGCATGTTGTTCTTTGGATTTAGAGGTTACTCAATGAAACAGAAAGCCTTCATTATACAGGAGGTCAGATTAGATTTTAGGAGTACACTCGTACTTCAAAAATGTAAGAGGGTATGTGTTCTGGGGGTAGGGGTTGCGCAAAGGTAATTGAGAGGATAAATTTATCGTCTGTGTGTATGTTTATCCTTAGTTACTTTTGTCTTGTTTTAATGAGAGTGGATTGAGTAAAACAGTGGCACTGTGTTACAGCAAGATATAAAGGCACCAGATGGTTTGCTAATGTTAAATGAAATTATCTTATCTTGGTAATAGTTATTAGTTCCAATCACAGTGAGGCTTGGTAGCTGCCCACAAGACTGACAATAATTTCTGCATAAATTAGCTATACAGCAGTCCATCGAATTCTTTTCTCAAAAAATCTTTGGAGTGTGGCCAAAGTCGTGTGATGCTAAAACAAAAGAATCTATTATGAAGGGGAATCTAAATGGGTATGAGACAAACAAGCTAATTGCTGGATTAAAACCTCCTGAAGGTAAAATCTTGGAGAGCACACAGGATATATGTTGAAAATGTTGTTACCCTTGTGAGTCAAAAATCCTTGTGAAATAGCTTTGATGAAAAATGAGAATATTGTCTGCAGGGTTTTACTAGGTCCTTCATCTCATGCCTCCTCATGGTCTGAGAAACATGAATTAAACTCTTTCAGAAGCCAGGAAGCAAAGGAAAATTTCTGTGCTCTCTCCTCTTAAGACCTGCTTATCTGGTCAAAGCATGGAATGGAAATAATTTTACAGGTCCATTATGTGCCTGGTCTGCTCGGCTAATTCATTGTGAATAATAAAGAAAACCTTAGTATTGTCCAAGAATTAGAAGGAAAGATATGTGAAAGTAAGTTCTAAGCCATATCTGCTTTTAGGCTAGGAGTGTCCATTTCTGATACATGCTTTGATGTTTCTCAAATTGTAGATGTTTATGAAATTCTCTTTTCTCTTGGCTGCTTTTGTCACTATTGACTACTTTCAAATTTCAGAGACCTGCTTTTTTTCCTGTTTGGAATAAGACAAAAAGCATTTACTATTTGCATGAAAGGTAGTGATCTCACACTAATTGTTCTTGGATGAAAAAAACCTCAGATTTTTCATTGCCTCTGATTTTTGTGGTCTCTCAGTCTATGTTTCTCACTTGGTTTTCTTGCTGAATTACAGTTCTGAAATTGAGAACAACAATATTAATTCTACCCAACTTCTATTTGGACCACACTTCTCCACCCTCACATACAAAAAACCTAGTTCAACACATATGCTCGTATGTGGTCTACAGTGTTAAGATATTTCTTGTGAAGTTGTCATGTGCTTTTGTTTTTTCCCATAATTTTTCAAATCTGTAACTTTCAGTGTCAGAATTTTTCTTTCTAAGTTTTTGTACAGTACCAGGTACAATGGAACTTTTCTTACTTATGCTTACTAGGCATCTGCATACCAAGTAGTAAAAACCAAAGTTCTGTTCTCTAATAGCAGTAAATTAGTGTCATTACTTCTGTATCACAAATTAAAGGTCTTCTCAGATCTCTGTGAGACATGTATTTTATACTCTTGTTTTGTTGATAAGGAAGCTGAGGCCCTAAACAGGATTGCATCTTTTTCAAGATCACTTGGTGAAAGGTAGATAGGGAACTAATTCTGGTGAAAGGTGGACGGGACTAATTCAGGAAAGCTGACGCATATACTTCAGAATTACCTAGTAGACTGGCTATTCTGTTTACTATTTACATTTGCCAGTTTCTTTCCTTTTCTTCTTTAGGATCAAGTTTTGTTCTCCAGCTCTACTTTTCAACAATATATTTAATTTCTTTCTGCACTGCTGTCTCTCTATAAAGAGCCATGCTGCTCACCCTTTTTACTCATCTTCCCTTCTCCCCATGCCCTCGCATTTTACCCTAGCCATTTTGTTGCCACCTCTCTGTGGAAATTTAGAGGAGTGACAATTCAGCACTCTTTGTCTATCTTCCCCTTCCACATTCTCAGCCTGTTGTCAGAAGAAACGGCATTTAGCTCTACCTATACATTACAAAGTCTCGGGAACAATCTCTTAAAGCTGAAGGAAGGAGTTATAGGGCAATTTCCCCACTGCTTGCAACTGGAGTAGAAATGACAGATTCTCTGACATAAACAGAAGAACAGCAGCAAGAATAAAGGTATTAATGTCATTCATTTGTCAAGTGTGAGGTTGGCATTGATGTGTACAAAGCCAGTACTTCAGTAGGATTTTCAAGCCTGGGTTTGAACACTGTAATAGACAAACAATATTTATTTCTTTAACACGTAAAGATGCACCACAAACACATGGGTGTATACACAGAGAACCTTTAGTTTAATGCTTTAAATGAAAAACCATGAAGTTTGGCAGTGTGTGTTAATTATTTGGTGCAATTGCTGCAAGTCAAAGATGAGAGAAGTACCTCTCGTGAGTTTCTCAAATATCCAGTGACTGACAGTGATTAATGGAAAACAATCTTTTGAGTCACAGCTTCCATGTACTAATTTTGATAATGCACAAAAAATAATTGGTAGCAATACTACTGATACATGTTTAGTTTGATTTAATAATATTTAGCTTTATGGAAAAATTGCATTTTGATAGAACAAATACAGACTTGTTCTTGCATGAAAAAAACGTGGTACATTTTGCTATAAAAGGAATTGAATATAAATACCATGTAAACATTTTTTTACTTCTTTTTGATCATGCTGATTTGGACCTAGCTGCTAAAAAATCTACAGCTGAAATGCATCATTTCCTCTGTGCCATGATTAACTCCGTGCAAGAACACTAGTGGTTTGAGTGCCCACTAGAATTATTTACTCTTTTTCTGCTGTGAGATAGGATTAGGAGAAAAAGCAAAGCAGGCTCAAACCTAAAATGTATAAAGAAGCTTTATTAACAAAACTGTAAGAGACAAAAATTTAATAAGAATCAGAAAAAAACCTTCAAAATGCCTCTCCTTCCCGACAACTTTTCCTTTCCTTTCTCACTGAAAACATATAGAGATAAAACGTGGAACCTAGGTCAGTTTATCACTTCTAAAATATCCTTTCATCAGTTCTTTTAGAGACAGAAGTCTCTTTTGACATGTCATGGTAACTTCTCCACAAGAACAGTTCTCTTATGGCTTCAATTCTCACAAATAGCAGCTGCCCAGGAAGCTGCATTTTTGAATTCCCTCCTATACCATGCAGCCTTCCCACACCTGCATTATGGGCCATATAGACCTATGGGGCACTATTTTAAGGATAAGCTATTCAAAGGCAAAGGTTCTCTTCATTTATTTTTTAGATCATCCTCATCTCTAGGAATGGAGATCTTCTTCTTTCCATGGGGCAGGTCTTTATCTTCATCTCATCTCTCCTTCTCTCTGTTCAAGCTCTTCATGGGATCACAGCTATTTCAACATTTACTCAACTCAACACAAATGTCTTTCCTCATGCCTGTAATTTTGAATACTTCATCCCCCCATCTAAGTTTTTCTACGGCTTTAAGGGATATTCTAGTATATTACAGTCCATCAACATGGCCTTACAAAAGAATTTCAGCCTGAGACTAGGCATCTCCTCATTTTCTTCTCATTTAAGATATGACTCCTTCACTGACTTTGATGTCTTCATATTGTCTCTCTACATGACTTCACTCTGTCTTTTTCTCTCACTCTGAGAGGATCCAATGTTTTGCAAGTTTCATCTGTGCAAGGAAAGAGTTAATATCTCACCCGGGCCTGCAGAGGGTCATGATTGTCTTTTGCCACATGATCTCTCATGGCCCTGGAACAGTCTCTCAACAAGATAACTCGGCAGCGGCAGTCAGAGCTGTTTGCAGTACAGAGGCTGTGCCGGGCTGTGCTAGGATCTTGGGGGCTCTAGCTGCAGTCGATTCCAGCTGCGGGACCACTCTGCAAGGCTGTAGAGCTGCCCCTGGTGGGGGGAGAAGCAGCTAGGATCTCAACAGCAGCAGCAGGATTTTAACAGCTGCTGGGGTGACCGATCAGGCCAGGACATGGCCTTCTCTCCACCGCTTCCTTTGCCTGGCAGCCACTGGGCTCAGCCCCTGCCTGGCTTCTGGGAAGGGGCTGGGCCCTCGGCAGGGACACCCACCCCTCGTGGCCAGGAGGGGGCTGGCCTGCTTGCAACCTCTTTTGAGGCCTGAAGGAAAAGAGAGTTTCCAGGGATTTTTCCCGATTTTTAATACATATATTCCCAGAGGTGTGTCAACTTTCGAGTGGTTTAACCAGATGTCAACATTCAAACCTAGTTACTGATTGGTTTAATCACAGCTTTTCTTAAAAAAAAAAAAAATCACTTCTGTAGGTATCTTCCTTTCCTCACCAAATGTCAATAAATGCAAAACCAGCACAACTACTTAGTTAACCACTGCTTCTTTTAATGTTAAAAAAAAGAAAAAAAAAAGGCAGATATAGTTGTAAATCTCTAAAACAAGGTCTGTGGTCACTCCATACAGTTATAAGAACTAAATCTGCAATACCAGAGCCTGTGAGAGTGAGATATATAGGCTTTGTCTAGAGATCTTAAAGCATCTCTGCCTCACTGAGTTCTGCTTATTTTCGTAAAAGATCAGGGAAGTTAGGCAATGGTAGGTAGGTTTTAAGATACATCAACACCGACTGTAACAAGAAGACCAGTGCATTTGAATCCTATATAGAAGAAATTATAATAAATTTGGTACAATAAATTAGAGTTCTCTGGGGTGAACTGTCTTTCTTTTGAAGTTGAAGGCAGAAAGCAGAACAAATTCATGGAAAGTGCTGCGTTCCAAACAACTGTCTAGTTATGGGGACAATGGTTCCATGCTGTCTTGACCCTTAGAGTGATTATTATTCCTACAGTAAATAAGAACAGATGTTTGGCTTTGTGTTGCATTTCAGTGCTAAGGCATGAAAATAAAAATAGATGGAGTAAAACAGAAATCCATTACTTTTCCACTCTCATGTTTGTCCCCACCCATGCCGTTTCCCTTCCCTTTGTCCTTTCCCTGTTCCTCATTTCTTAGACCCTTCAATAACACTGAAAAAGATGAAAATGACTAGTCAACTTTTAATTTCTTCAAAAACTATTCTATATGTCCAGATAGTAAGTACTCCTAATGAGCTGCTGGATAACATTTGGTTACACTCAAAAACCACAGGATTCATATTAATAATTTACATTTGTCTCAGGATACAGCTCTTGGAAATAGATTAAACATGTACAAATGTCTTTTGATGTCCTCTCAAGAAAAAAAAACAAAAAACTTTCCAGTGAAAACAAGAGTAGATGTTCACAATAATTAGAATACTGAAACAAATCATTAAGATATGAATTGGAGCCCCACTAGTTATTTTTGAAAGGCAGTCAAAGAGAGACATCAAAAATAAATGAAAAGTTGTCATTCTACTTTCTCTTTGAATCAATTAAACTTTCCCATAACTCAGTATCGGTTTCTGCCTTAACAAAAGCCTTCAGAGGGGAAAGTGTTATGCTGCTCTCCCCATTGAACTCTCAGGTGGGCTAGCCTATGGTCCCATAAATATTTCAGAGTATAACTATTATATAGAATTAAAATAAGCATGCAAACAAGAAGTTGGCGTTTGCATTATTTTTCAAAATTGCATCCAACAATATGCATTAATTAGTGTGTATACATTAATGATCCATACTATAGGTACATAGTGGACATGATCCAAATAAAATTGATCTTTCTCAGTGTATAAGGTTTGATAAAATACAGTAAGATCTAATTTCCAGTTGGATAGAAATATGGGATGCAAGAAATCAGAGCCCAGACTAGGTAAAAAAATAACAACTTTGCATTTTTCCTTTAGAAAGTCAAGCCTGATATGCATATGTTACTCAAACCATAGTTTGAGTCTGAAATTTTGTCAGGATTACTTATCAGCAAAAGACAAGTATTTTTACCAAACGTAGGTAATTCAGAGGGATATAATAATCTGGACATTTGAAAAATCATTTTGTAGTTAAGAGAAACCCATTCTGCCTCTTTTTTTTTGGAGAATATATAGTGATTCCACAGAAGACAACAATCACAGAATCACAAAATGGGTAAGGTTAGAAGGGACCATAGTGGGTCATCTAATNAATTAAAATAAGCATGCAAACAAGAAGTTGGCGTTTGCATTATTTTTCAAAATTGCATCCAACAATATGCATTAATTAGTGTGTATACATTAATGATCCATACTATAGGTACATAGTGGACATGATCCAAATAAAATTGATCTTTCTCAGTGTATAAGGTTTGATAAAATACAGTAAGATCTAATTTCCAGTTGGATAGAAATATGGGATGCAAGAAATCAGAGCCCATACTAGGTAAAAAAATAACAACTTTGCATTTTTCCTTTAGAAAGTCAAGCCTGATATGCATATGTTACTCAAACCATAGTTTGAGTCTGAAATTTTGTCAGGATTACTTATCAGCAAAAGACAAGTATTTTTACCAAACGTAGGTAATTCAGAGGGATATAATAATCTGGACATTTGAAAAATCATTTTGTAGTTAAGAGAAACCCATTCTGCCTCTTTTTTTTGGAGAATATATAGTGATTCCACAGAAGACAACAATCACAGAATCACAAAATGGGTAAGGTTAGAAGGGACCATAGCGGGTCATCTGATCCAACTTCCCTGCCTAAAACAGGGTCATCCTAGAGCACATTGCGTGGAATTGTGTCCAAACAGGTATTGAATACCTCCAGTGAGGGACACTCTACAACCTCCCTGGACAACCTGTCCCAGTGCTCACTCATTCACACAGTAAAGAAATTTTTCTCATATTCAGATGGAACTTTGTGTTCATCTGTTTCTGCCCATTGCCTCTTGTGCCATTGCTGGGCATCACTGAGCAAAGCCTGGCTCCATCCTCTTAACATCCTCCTTCAGATACTTATTCACATTGGTGTTATCCTGTCTCATTCATCTCTTCGTGAGGCCAAACAGGCCCAGCTCCCTCAGCCACTCCTCATAAGAGAGATACTCCAGGCCCTTGCTTATCTTTGTAACCCTCCTCTGGATTTGTTCCAGCAGCATAATGTCTCTTTTATATTGAGGAGCCCAGAACTGGTCACAGCACGCCAGATGTGGCCTCACTAAGGTTGATTAGAAGGCCAGGATCACCTCCCTCAGCCTGCTGGCAATGCTTTACCTGATGCACCCCAAGATATCATTTGCTTTCTTTTGAAGTCAGATGGAGTTTCATCATCATTAATCTCTGTAAATTACTTTTCTCAATAGCTTTTTTATTTTGTTTTGTTTTAAGCCAGTCTAACTCCAAGTAGTCCAACCTCTTCTCCTACCTTCAGCTTCAAGCACTGTTGGCTCTACATGCCTTAGGCTGGTGGCAAGAGTCAACCCAGCTTTCTGATCCAGCTGTAAATGAACATTTTTATTGTTGCATTTTTATTTTTCAGTTGTGAAGAAAACTGCTCTAGCTGCTAGAATGCTATAACTGGTGGGAGTGGAGCAGTGTCCTTACACGGCAGGGCAGTCTTGTATCACCCTGCTAAATGTGAAAGCCACTGGGAATCCACACCCTTTGGGAAGTGAGTTATGTCACCTAGACATTTGGAAGTGTGACAACGAGAAAATCAGCAACACTGAAATTGCTGATCCCTACAATGTAGGTTTTCTTTATGCACTAATGCAGGTTTTGTCTTAAATGGTAACCCATTTTGCTTCCTTTCCCTTACCTGATGCCCTCCACTTTCTGGCCTCTTCAGGGCCTGTAATGACACCACAGACAGGATCAGTTGTAAGAGAATTACTGATCTCTGGGTTCTTTCTCATCATAAATTTAGTTGCAAGGCTTTTTCCTCAGGAATGCATAACCTAATTGCTCTCTCTCCTTATCACCTTTCTCTCCTCCTGCTGTTTTCCCCAGGAGGCAGAGCAAGAACACTTCTCTTTTTTCTTCTCTTTTCAGCTTTTTTCCCTTTATGTTTGCCTTCAGATCTTGAGCAAGGTGAGAAAGGGAACTGAACTAGATCATAGAGAAACCTTTAACTGCAAACAACATTCTGTATGAAAGACATAATTCAGAGATAGGGTTTGTTTAGGAAATTCAGAGTACATCTGAACATTTTTAACTATCAGAGTCTAAAGAAAAATGCCTTGCTCTTCAAAGCAAATAGATCTGTCACCAAGTAGCCATGTAAAGTTTGCCAGATTTGATCTATGACTCATCCTGGGAATGTGATTCAGAAGCAATTCTCCAGAGTGAACGGGCCCTTGGTTCAGATTTCTTTTTTTTTTGTGAGATCCTGTCATATGAGTGACCTTCAGGGTTCAATTTCTGCCTACTAAAACATGCTGAAATCCTCCATTCATTAGCAGAGGTGAACTCTTATTTCTGCATGTCAATTTATATATCATAGTACTGAGGTGTTGTCCAACTACACTAGCATTGCTTTGCATACAGAAATATTTTCAGTGCCAGAATTGCCCCAGACACCACCTAAAGTCTTATTATGCTGATGAATTTCTTCTCCAGATTTATTAATTTCTCCAAAGAGTGCTTGTTGAGATTGATTAAACCATCCTTTTTTGCAATAGATCTATGGTAATAATTATGTAATTATGCAAGCTTTTTTGCCTTTTAGGCATTTTTCTTTATCCATGCATTAATTGAACTTGTATTTAATGTATTAAAGATCCTTAATCTGCACAATATACTTTACTAGTTTATAAAAAAGTATACAAAAGTACGCTTTAGAATCACAGAATCATAGAGTTGTTTAGGCTGGAAAAGAGCTCTGAGTCCAACCATTAACCTAACACTACCAAGTCCACCACTGAGCCATGTCCTTAAGCACCTCATCTGCATGTCTTTTAAATAGCTCCAGTGACATAATCACTGTCTTGGGCAGCCTGTTCCATTTCTTGAGAGTCCTTTCGGAAGAGAAATTTTTACTAATATCCAGTCTTAACTTACCCTGACAAAATTTGAGGTCATTTCCTCTCATCCTGTTGCATGTTACTTTGGAGAAGAGACTGACCCCTACCTTGCTACAACCTCCTTTCAGGTAGTTGTAGTGAATTCACACAAAGACCTCCCCTGTGGCTCCTATTCTTCAGGCTAAACATCCTCATCTCCTTCAGCTGATCCTCGTAAGACCTGTGCTCCAGACCCTCCACCAACTCTATTGTCCTTCTCTGGATGTTCCCGCACCTTAGTTTCTTTCTGGTAGTAAAGGGGGTCGGAACTGGACACAGATTTTGAGGTGTGGGCTGATCAGTGCCAATTACAGGAGGACAATCACTGCTGACCTGGTCCTGCTGACCACATTGTTGCTGATGCAGGCCAGGATA
>VYZR01050416.1:22885-49896 GCA_013400675.1 Oxylabes madagascariensis | reverse complement strand
CTTGACTAAAATCCATTATTATTACATTTGTTGCTGTTATCTTCTAAATGAAGCCCAACACTTACAGCTATCCAGTGTCCACCAGCAAGGAATGCACATCAACACACAAAGCTTTCTAATAAATTCATCTTGCAAACAAGCAAAAAAACCCTCCCATGTTTTCTGNCTTGACTAAAATCCATTATTATTACATTTGTTGCTGTTATCTTCTAAATGAAGCCCAACACTTACAGCTATCCAGTGTCCACCAGCAAGGAATGCACATCAACACACAAAGCTTTCTAATAAATTCATCTTGCAAACAAGCAAAAAAACCCTCCCATGTTTTCTGATCTTCTCAATGTCAGTAGAAACATCCCAACTCTCTGGAGGGAGCCTCATTTCTCAGATCCAGAAAGTTTTTTGGCAATAACCGAAGTACGATGTTTCTACAAATGCAATGGCTAAATCTCTCAGACGCATCCAGTCATCACCTGGAACATTTCTGCTGTAGGAGGTCATACACCAGAAGCAACCCAGTAAGAAAATGAGGTGAATACTGCAATATTTGGAATCTTTAACATGATAATACCATAAGACAGTCCACATTTTCTTCATTGCTGCTCTTTTGTTTTTCAACTTAAAATTCAAGTGGCAGAAATCAGTATGAATCAGATCAACACAGCAGGGACTGAAAAAACCCAAAACAGCAGCAAAGGTGGAAATCACCTAAACCACTGCACAGGTATTTTGCTCCTTAATGAGACAACATCTTGCAGAGGAAGAGAAAGGAAGCTGAGACTGCCCAGTCACCTCTGATATGCCTATAAAGTGGGCCAGGTTTTTTTTTCTGATGTAGAGTAAAACCCCAGAGTAAATTTAGGGTTCAGTTGCACTGACAAATACAGCACCTCTGGGCTGGCCCTCAGTGTCCCAAGGGATCTCTGTCATTGTGCCCAATACAATCATGCTCCATTCAGGAGAGATTAACAGCATGCTATGGGATGGATTGAAGGAAAACACAATGAAACCCTAAGGAAATCACAAAAGTCCTGTGCTGGGTGTGAACCTGGAAGGAGTCAGCTATGCCTGGCTGAGGTTCATGCTTTCCAAGGGCATAGGAAATAGAAAAAGACCCCAAAACCAGAGAGTTCATATCAGAACTGTTATTAAAAATATGACAAGTATTTCCAAACTTTCTGTGGCCTTCATCCTGAAGAACTCAGTGCTTTGCAGACAATCCACAAACACCTCCAGCCTTCAGCTGAAGGGTCAAACTACTCAGGGTGACGTGGGTAAGGGAGTTTTGGGCACAATCGTGAGCAAACCTTTGCTACCTTACAAAAGATCTTCTAAGGCTCTCAAAAACCTCAAATGTACAACTTTTCATCTACTCCCATAAAAAAAACAGTTTTGAAATCCTCTCCAGCCCCATGCACTCTTCTATAAATGCTGGTAAGCCCTTCAGGAGCACTTGCTCCCTTTCTGGCATGAGTCTAGGATCTTTCCCTGCAGTGACAAAAAGGGAAGGAGTCCTTCACTTACCTGGTAAAGCTTGCATTTTTCCATGTACTGTGACGTCGGGGAGCTTGCAGGGCCAAGAGAGCCACCAGAGTTCTTACAAGGGGAGCCAAAATAGTCCAGTTCAAAAGCAGGTCTGATTTCCTGAAGCAAGCACAAGCCCTTCCTTCCGAGATCCAGTGTCAAGAGTGAGCGGGATGAGGATGGGACTCCAAGCACAGCTAGCCAAGGTGAGTTCCTGTTTTATGGAGGCTAATGAGCAGGGAGGAGCTTCTCGCCAGGGCTGTCCCCTTGCGAGCCTTTGATGTCCGAAGGGACAAAGAGAGGAAGGATCTGCAGCAATGGCTGGGGCTAGGGGAAGAAAATCAAAGAGAATTAACATGGCTTTGACATACAGGAAACCCTACAGGGGAAATGCACCTTGATTTACTGCTAACGCACTTTTAAACAAATAGAGACAAGACTGAAAACATCAGTTGAGGACTTAACTACAAAATAAAAACAAATCCCTTAAATAGCAAGCAGGGATAATTTCGCTTCGGCTATTCCATGGGTTTGTGATAATTCTCATCTTCAGCACACAGAATGGTTTTACTCTTGATTTCTGGTATCAGAATCAGCATGGCATCAAGCTCGTTCCTTCCCAAGTGAGTGATTAACAGTCAGTGTAAAGTTTGCTCTCACAACTGGAATGCTGCAGCAACTCATCCCTTCACCCACAGATGCCTTCTCCAACAACATGAACACATTTGATGGTGCAACGTCACTCATCTGCCCAATTTCTGCATTCCCAGCCTTTAACTGCACTTCTTTTCCTGGAGGATCAGGCACTGAGGTTATGCCTTGCTCAAGGCACTGCTCTTACCCAGGGAAGGCTGAGCAGAAATCGAAGGGCTTGAGCATTTTCCCTTAATTAGTTTATTCTGCAAGTGTGACCATTAGCTTTTGTGCTTATAAGTGCTTACAAGTGCTAAGAGACAGCAATCAAGGCTGAAGCTCCAGGGCACAACACAGCCACTGCAGCTCCTGAGGAAGGGAGTTCTGTGCATTCACACACAGAAATGGCTGTACTAACATTTACAGGACCAAGACGGTCAAAAAGTGGAGGTCAAAAGCAGGATGTCACTCTGAACGGGCCAGTGCTGGGTCCTGCACAGCAAATTTAGGAGCGCCGTTCATTACAAAGAACTTGCTGAAAGGCTACATCTCCTTCATTGTCTAGACTTATTCCAAATAAAATAAACGCTTTCTTCTATTTTGTCAGTGATGTTACTGGGACATCTGATCTTCAGTCTGACGTACAAAACAAGTTTTGAATTTATTTAGTCAGTTTCTACACCCAAACAACATTCCTTCAGTTCTGTTTTTACTGCCTTTTGGAGCAGGCAATGCAAGGAAATGCAAAGAGGACAAAGGAGCTTAATCAGAGCAGGGACTGACTCTCTTCCAGCGCTATATTGAATTTTAGGCATCCCAGTGCTAGCCAGGGAGAGAAAAGTCAATGCTTAGTGTGGCAAGGAAGAATGTTTAAAAGAAAAGGGTTGGAAAAATTGGGAAGACCTGAGGAGGATTTTATAGCAGGAGATCCCCACTGGCTCCTGGGACTTCTGAAGAAGCACATCCCGCCTTGCTGGCATCCCTTTTAAACCACAGGGTAACACAGAAGACTACAGGCTTTTCTCCCTCAGGTAACTTGGAGACATCCAGAGCTGTGGAGTCTCAGCACCACCGAGGAGAGGAATACCATGTGGTGGAAAAATGTCAACTTGTAGCTCAAATGGAAATTATTAAATATGTGGAGAAATAAATCAGAAGGGAAAAGGTCAGGTGAAATGGTATCAAGGTCAGATCGCTGCTTGTGCTTGCACAGCCCCTACCAGACACAAACAAAATAGGATGCAGAAATGCTTTTTTGCTCTGCTACAGAAGGAAAGCCAGCATTGCATCTGCTCCCCGCTCCATGTCCTGCTTTTCTAATGCTAGTATTTTAATTGTAGAAAGCGGAAAAAGACAACCATAATCAGAATGTGAAAAGGAAAAATAGAACAAAAATTGGGTCAGATTCAAGCTAGCAGCGAGATGAATCAACATCCCACACAGTCAGAAACTGCACAACAGCAGCAGCAGCTCTGGGAATTTCAGACTTCACCTGACAGGAGCGTGGGATGTGTATCATGACTTACTGCTGCTTCCACAAAGGCTATGAGATGGTCTCCTGCTGCCACTTCATTTGCACACTGTGTATCAGCATGTCTGGGGAATGCACATTTGCTATAAGTACTCAAATCCTTTTGGCTTCTCCCAGCTGATTGATGGGGAAGGTGGAGCCATTAATTACCCATGACTAGTTAACGACCAGCTTTCTCCCAGCCATTCTTGTTGCACTGGAAATGTTTCAAAAGTGAAAAAAAAAAGTGAATTTGTTACTATTGCTGGAAAGCATTGCTAATAGGAGCAATCCTCAGGAAATTCATCCCAAGAAAAGGGGGAATTTAGCACATTACCCTCATGTGTCCATCCATGGAGAGCCCTCAGGCAGTTTGATGGGAAGTCAGAGGTAAATGTGCTGGTGCCTAACAATTCACTGGCAAATTGGAGGCTGAGGGTGTGGGAGGGATGGGAGAGAGAGTGGATCTGACACGTGTAAATCAGTGACATCCAGGGCTCTGCTCTGAGCCCATTTACAGCAGCAGGGATAAATCCTGCTGAGCCCAGCTCTAACAGCAGGCTCTGCCCTATGCTGAAGGGATGAGGTAGGGCAGGAGGGAGGGGATGTGTGATGACAAAGCAGAGGCCAAGAGCTTTTGCTTTGCATCTCTTTGAGAAGCTGATTAGAAAGAAACATTCCCCTCTGGGTTTTGTAGTAAGGCAAATGTTTTCTGGCATTTCTCCCACCGTAAGTGAAGGTTTAACCCTTACAGCTCAGCAGGAGCCTGCAGGGAGCTGGTTTGTACACAAGCCTCCGAGCTCTCCAACACAGTGATACCTTGCCATTGCTGGCTGCTGTCTGGGGCTCCCAGACTGCTGCAGAACAGAGAAGGTGTCAGGCTTTGGCTAATGGGGTTGGAGTGGCACTGCCACCTCTGCTCAGGCAGAGTGCCCAGGGAAGCATTCTGCCCGAAGAGCAAGCTCCAGTGTGGGGCACAAAGTTACTGCCTGGGAGACAGCAGAAATGTAAAAGTCATCTTTCAAAAGGACCAGCCTTGGATCATTGTTCGTGGGTGCAGTAGCCAGTACCCAACCCTCAGGTTTCCCTCTGTGAGGAAGTGTTACCATATCATCTTTAATAAACTGGGCTAAAGTGAGGCTGCCTTGTCTGCCTGGTCCTGCACAAGCAGGAAAGGACAACATGGAGCAGTACAAACTGCATCTAAGAGATCCTCCCCTCTGAAACGTGAGGAAAGCCTTCCTGCCATTTAAATGGGACTCATTTAGCTGATTCCCACCTGGCACACAGAGGCCACAGTCCCAGAGCATCTTGGCAACTCTGTGAAGGATCCTCTGCCATCTGCTCGGAATAAGTACTGGAAAGTGAAAAGACAGCATGTCATCAACAGGGCCCAAAATAAAACAGATAATTCTACACTGATACCTACTTACTTTCATATTTCATTGAAAACAGGAAGTGGCCCCAGATCCTCCAGAATCCACAAACTGGCTCCTTAAATCCAGGCTCAGTGCACTGTGAAGCAAATGCAGCCTGATTTATTATGGCACACAGGGCCATGGGGAAAAGCCGAGTTTTTCCAGAGAAAAAGCCTGATGAAACTCTTGCTCCTACAGCTGTGCCAGCATGTGACTCCTTGTCCTTGTTAGTGCCTGACACCTCACCCAGAAAATAGGAAATACAAGTGCAGGGTTGGCCAGGACAGAGCTGCTGAGCTCTGGCAGCACAGGCACAGCCTGAACTTGGGCAGCTTTCTGAGCAAGTCTCTGTGGGCGGCTACAGGAATGGTGAAATCCTGCAGAGTGTTTTGAGAAGTGGTACATATCTCCTCTCATGCTGCAGCACAAGAAACGTTCCTACCCAGCTCCTTACAGCAGCTCACATAACATAGCATATTCTTCTGATTCTGGGAAATGGCACCTTTTCTGCTCCTTTTTACGATTTTGATTGATTTTTTTTCCTGAGAAAAGCTATTTGGTGTCTTCAGGTATATTACAAGTGTCATGCAGACCTTCCTATGCTGGGACCAATGCAAGGGACCCCACAGAAGGCAGATCTCTGTAGGGCTGAAAACCCCATACTGAGCCCCAAATTGCATCACCCCTAAATTTTCCCCACGCTCTCAAGAGTGCAAAAATGACATTTGGCAAAAGAAAACAGCTGTTTGGAGAGGGCCTGTTGGTAACATCTCCACGCTAATTCACCGCAGGGTCCCAGGACAGAGGCTCGGTCAGCTGTGGGGACAGGCCACAGGGCAGCTGTGACAGGACCTGCTCTGGAAGGGAACGTGGGAAAGCAGCTCGGGTAGACAAAAAGCTGCATATTATAAGCTTAACACAAGACTTCTCTTTCTGCAGGTTTGTGGACTGTGGTCTGCGGCCGCAAAGCTGCAGAGGACGCTCCCGTGTCCGTCCCTCACATCCGCAGCCCAGCGCTCCCAGCGCTTCCTCAGCACCGGCACAAGAAGGGAAATACTTAGCGGCCACTTAACACCGCAGCCCGGGTTTGGCCTCAAAGGCCGCAGTCCAGAGTCAAATGCAAAATATGTCTGTCTAGAGCCCTTTCAAGTCCTCACAGACTCCTGATGTTGGGCGCACTGTTTTCCTGTCAGCCCATTGTGTTTCCCAGACACAGCTCAGCGCTCTGTCCCGCTCAAATCCACAAAAAGAACCCGCTGAAAGGACCCGCAGCGGCCAGGAGAGCTCCCAGAGAGCAGCACGGGGCGAGCGCTGCCCCCCAGCCCCGCGTCCCTCCCACCGCAGCCGGACTCGCAGCCCTGCCGGAGCTCGCCGCCCTCCACCCGCAGCCCTGAGAAAACAGGGCAGCAAAGAACTCCGGCTTAACATCCATCTGTACACACTTCTGTATTTGTACACATGTGCACACACTCCTTGCAAAGAGAAGCTTCATGCAGATCTTAAAAACTGCTGGCAGTTTGCTTAACTATGAATTGAGACCAGACAAAAGCCCGGAGCAGAATGGATTCTGCTCAGCAGAAGCCCAGCAGGCAATACTGCAGCAAGCTCTAATAAAAAGCTGATGTTTCCAGAAAAAAAGCAGCAGCTCAGACCCAGAAGGTTTTATCTAAATTTCATGGACTTTTGAGATTGCTGACACACTGACACGGTACCTTGGCTTCCCAAAGATCACTTTTGTTGCTGATCAGGCACTTGTAAAGCCACACAACCAACAGGTAAAAGGCCAGAATTCAATCATGCAAGTTGGGGTGCAAGTTACTTTGTTTGACAAAGAAAGATCTCTTCTGTCATAAGGAAGGTTCCATAAACTGTTCATCACAGTAAGGCTCTAATCAAACCGGGAAATCAATAAACATGTATAATTCCTTATCAGAGGAACTACCTTCAAAGAGCAAATTAAAATTGTTAAGATTTAAAGTGTTTGGAATTTAAAAATAAAAACTGCTGTGAGCTCTACAGAGCTGTGTAGAGCTCAGTTCCTCCACCACCACTATTGACTCTAAAGAACTTTCTGAGGAAGTTAATTATCATTACCAGAAATCATGACAAGAGAACAATTAAACCATACACAGCAGATTTTGATTCAGAGCACTTACAATAAATCACGTTTCATTTTAATAAGATTTTATTCCTGCCTATTTATTTTCCTTTTATAGGATTACTTATAATTTCTTTGAAAAAGAATTACAAAAAATTATACAGCCATGGGATACATCCATCTCCCAGCAGCAAGGGAACTGAACACACTGGATGTCTAACTGACCTGTAGAGTCTAGGCTGAGCTTTACAGGATCTCTCAAAAATAAAATGAACACCAAGACAGATTCATGCAGCACATCCTGCAAGATGCTTTTTGAAAACTGATTATTATGACGGGACATACATCATCAGTAACAAAGAGCTGAAAATATATATGATTTTAAGCAGAAAGCCCTTGGATAAACTCTGAGCTGTACTTTTTCTCACTCAACTTATTCATCACTTCACAGAAAAATGATATTTGGGCTCATAATAACAATACTCAGGTAAGAATCCCTCAACACCACTGATAATAGAAAAAAAGCACCTGTCAGATTTCATGGATTCCTCAAATCAGCAGTGGGATGAGGCTGCCATAAGTGTACATGAACTGACACAATCAAACACAGCTGCCACTTCTCCCTGCACTCCCTCATCTCTCCAGATTTTTCCCTTCATTCTTCCCATAGTGGAATTTCTCATGCTCATTCTTTGTTGCAGGCAGGGGCTGGGCACAGACTGCGGGCAGATCACAGCCCGGGGCTCCCTCCCCCTCCCCAGCAGATTGTGAAGTGTTTATGACCGGGCTCTTATGGCTCTAGAGGTGCTGAATGGCCTTTTCCCCCCTCGAGTCTCAGCTCCTGATGGGCAGCCACAGACCAACTTTTAGCGGGTTTGGTCCGTAGTTGTGGATTTTATTGCCCAGTTTGTCTCTTCAGCTCACATTTGTAAGCTCCAGAGTAGATTTTTCCCTGGGTAACACTCTGCAGCTCAAAGAACTCCTCTTGTTTTTATTACATCCTTAGTGATTAAAGGGGTATTTAAACCTCACAATGTTCCCTGCTGTGAATATAAAAGCCTAGCATCATTTCGGATAGATGTGCTTAGAAAAATAAATTAAAAATTAGCCCTACTATATCGAACAAATGCTTCTAAGTGGTTAAGAACATCAGACACCCGAATGATTTAAATATATGGGATGCAATTCCTTGAGAAACCAAGGGATGACACATGGCTTTGTCCTGTCAGAACAGTTACATAGACAAGCTTCCCTTGGAAGGAGGACAACAGAGGTGTGCAATGAGTGCATTATACTGGAAATACTGGATTTTATCTACTTAGGCATAAATGACTTAGATTTCTTCTCCTCTCTAACCCTGCAAACATCAATACACTTAATAGATGCCACTCTTAAAACCACAAACTTTGCATTTGTGAAACGAAACTGTTTTTAAATGACTGCCACTTCACAGCCTGACCTATGCCTGCCAACCAAAGGTAGATACAATGCAAAGTAAATTCAACAAAAATATTTATAAATTCTGCTCAGAAAAGTGCTGGGGAGTGTGCAGAAGGAAATCAAAGTCAGGTTTGGGAGCAAGCATTCCTGTGAGCACAGATCAGATGGTTATCAATAATGAGGTCACTTGGGTTTGCCACCCCCCAGTATTGCAGTGGGTTTAAGTTTCTGCTGGGGTCAGGTTTGGGGAGCTGAGCCTGCCTGAGATGGAGGTTTGCACTCACCACCAAGGGCCTTCATTTCCAAACAACTGCTGACAACGCAGAGAGAACGTACCAGACCTGGAGGGCTTGTGCTCTACAGGACAGGAATGGAGAGGTTACAACAGAAGCCACGGGGTGTTGGGCTTTGATTATCAGAAACCTGAAGCAAAAATTGGAAATCTAAGTCCATAGATGGTTCCCCAGTATGTCTTTCTGACTTTTTTGTCTTGTATTTCCTCTCCAAGATGGAACTACTCCTTCTCTTCCCTTTGCACCATACTCTGAAGAAGCTGTCAAAGGAGGAATTGCTGAATTCTGGAATTCTTTACCCCAATTCCAGATTTTCCCTTAAGAGAAAATCACTTAAACTTTTATTTTGAACAGTGATGTTCAGTCATATCCACCAGTAAAAACAGGGTAATATTAAGGAGGTTCCATTACAGCAGTAATTTCTAGGGTTTTCTGCACTTGCTGTGACTTCATTTCCTTGTTGAAAATCAAACCACAAATATAACCAGAGGATACATATGTGAAAATACCATAGAGTTGAGCAGGAAAAGTGGCAGGGCCTCTTTCTGTGAGCCTGCTGTAAAACAAACTGGCAAAACCACATGTAATTCTTATCACCTCATTATCAAAGCTACTGGGGAACTGGAGGGAGACTGGATGAGGTGAACACCAGAAAAGATTAGAGGAGTTGGTTAAGGAAAGCTTCCATGATTGATGGCCCTGTTCACAAAGAAGAAATGAACATGTCTGCAGGGTGTAAACATACAAATGACAGAGGAATTAATATTCTACAAAGGGATATAATTATCTTCATTAGTTGGGATGAAAATGAGAGAGAAGCAATTCGACTATCCAGGAAGAAACACTGCAGCTCTGCAAGGGCAGCCTGTTCTCAGAGGAACAGACAAAGTCCTTCCTGTATTAGGCTTTTAATGGCTTTTTGCACACACCAGTGGCACTGCAGAGAACAATCCTGCCTTCTACTGTGTGAGCAGCAAAGAAGGCTCTGATGGATCTGCTCTTCTCTTGCTCCTATGATTCCTCAAACGAGCACTAAATGAATTCAGAGCCACACGGAAGAATGGATGCTCTGCTGGCACATGAACAGGCTGCTTCCCAGTGGGATGGAGTCCAGGCTCACTGACACACTGTGGGCTACAGCACTACACAAATCCTGTATTTCTACACATCATCATTCACAAAAGACCAGCTATTGACTCCCAAGGGAGGAGTGGCTGCAACAGGAACACCACTGACCTTGGGAGAGCACTCCAGGGCTTAGGTCAGAACGAGGAACAGTGAAAAGTTACTGAGCCACTGGGTTACATTTCCCACAAAGTGCCTTTGGGTGACAGTGGAGATAAACTAAAGCCACCAGCCATTGTGTTAGAGCTGACAAAAGATTGATCCACGGATGAGAGAAGCATTTTCTCTGCAGTTCTGAAGCACAAAGTTTATGAGCTGTTCTCTGGGCTTTCAGAGGGCTTCAGACGGCCCTCAAGGGAGAGAAAAGAACTTCGGGTTACAGAACCATGCCCACTCTGTTCATTTAACTCCTGCACAGTGTTCAAGGTTCACCAAGTCATTCTCTGTGTTCTAACAAACTCCTGCCACAGGCAGCTCCTCCCTTTTTTCATCTCGACTTTCTTTTCTATCCCTTAATAACCAAGAGCAGGCCAGACACAACATTCCCTGCTGAGAAGTCCTTTCCTTTGAGGAATCCAACCTAGGGCTGTTCTAGCAACAAACTGGGATGGACAATACCTCCCTCTCTTCTGTTTCAGAACTAATGTTCACAGAAGTGCCAGATTCAGCTCTGCAAACTGAAGTCCTTTTTACCAAACCTGATGTAGCTCTGGTTGAGGCCATGGTAATTTCTCATGGATTCTGGAGAGGAGTATGTCCATCTTTGTCCACTAGAGTCAACCTTGAGACTGACTTCCCACCCTTCAACACCTGGGTTATGGTCTCTGATTTGTAGAAATGCAGCAAACCCATCAACTCATTGTTAAAAGATGGCTTTAACCTTGCAGAGAAGTAAAATTCACATAACAACAGTTATTTCGGAACACAACTTGTCAGGTTCTGATTTAGCACTTACTGCCTGAAATTTTTCTTGCCTGAAGACAAATAAAAATATTCTTGCAGAAACACACGTCTTGTTTAATTTGCACCAGCATCAGGACAGTCAGAATAAAGGAAATCATCACTGTTACCTGCATGTCCCCCTGAGCAGCTTTGGCTTCTGCAGTGCAGCCAGCTTCACTGATTTTGTGACCCAAGGAGTTCCAAACTGCTTCTGTGCCACACCCTCATTGGTCAGCTCTGTCTTGCGCTAGGTGAGACAGCGCCAACAAATCTGCAGTGGGATTATCACCATTAGAAGGTTTTCTGACAAGCCTGGCCTTACAACTTGTTTGCCATCCCCAAAGTTAAAACTGAAGCCTGCATCTTATTCAGCAACTTACCAAGGGCATTCAAGCCTCAAGTCTGTTCTTGTCTGCAGAGATAAAAATTATGTTAATGGATGAAGATAGTGTGGGAGACAGTTATTCTTGAGCAAACTCTGCCCAAGCCAAAGGATCCTGGGTCTCCTGACAGCAGTTCTGCCCCAGCTTTTCCAGAAGGTTGCCTTTAGAAATGGAATTAGGCCCTTAAGAGTGCTGCCATTTAAATGCATTTACCAATCAGAGGTCATCTTAAATAAACCTCAATGTACTTATGCTCTCATTCCATGTTTAGCCAAACAATGTAAGAGATTTTCTTCAGCAAATAAACCAGAACTCAGCAAAAATAAAAGCAGCAGAGCCAACCCTCCTCACTCCACCATCATTCTCCAGCAGGCAAAATGCTAAATCTACATCAGTGTTCTGGCAGTGAGGAAATATTCTCAAAACAACAGTATCACAGCAGTAATGTCTTCTGCTTTGGAAATGTGTTACCTTGATGTTTATATAGCCACAGGAGACCATTCAACAATGGCAATGTGTTAATTCCATTGACATTATCGCTCAAATTCAGTCACAGGGGCTGGCGAATTCTTTTTTTTACATGGCTCTTTCATCTAAAAGAGAATAAAGCAGGACATAATGGATGGTTAGTAACATATTGTTAAATGGTTACAAGACACAGGAAATTTCAGCTAGGGAACAGGGAAAAACTGAAAAATCCAAGTAAGTCTTAATTAGAACAGACACTTGGTTTTGCTACACTGCACTATGTCAATTTCTCAGCATTCAGAGCTAAGGTTTCTCCCAAAAAAATGAGCATGTTCTACCTCTTACATGAGCAGACACTTCTTAGTCCTCTCCAGAACTCTGCTCATGGGAAGATCTCAGTTATCTGGAGTTACTCACCATCACAAAAACCCAGGTAACCTTTTGTGCTGCTCTCATTTGACTTAATTATGGGAGTGGTTCCTAGTGGATACTCATATCCAATCACTCAAGATGAAAAACCCCATCGTTTTTACCCTAAACTGGCTAGAAGATACAATTATAAACAGTTTATGACACACAAAAATGTCCCAGCTGCAAATTCAGTGACCATTTAGGGGAGGGAGGACAGTTTTGGACAAGTAGTTTCTATTTGATGGAGACAGAAAATCAAGATAAAGCGAACCAGCTAGTGGGAAAGCTCTGAGGCAAAACTGAGTTCTTTTGACTTATGAGTTAACCAATAAATCAACAGTGCTATCATGAAATAGATGCAGAAAGTGAATATTGACAAAGCCCAGACACAAAACCTAGGAAGAATGAGCCACCTTCAAGTCCATCTTATTCCAAACCTATCAGCAGTTCTGCTGCTGCTGTTCTGAAAGCCACCAGGATTTCCTTGCTGGAGCAGTATCAGCCACTGGGGGCTGATGGGAAAGAAAAGCTGTTAAAGAAAATGATATTCCTAACAAACACTGCCTCAGGGATCACATGAAGACAGGTGTCACTAAACAGAACTTCCACTAGTTGTTCTGCAGAGTTTCTCTATATGCCATAGCCACTGTAATTTCAGGGAGAAGTAATTAGGGCTGAAATTTTACCAGCAGAGATATTTCCACCTTTCCTTGGCCTTTTGCATTTTTCACTGGTTAACTGTGAACGTTTGAGTTTGCACAAATTAAGGAAGTTAAGTCTGTTTATTTTAAAGCAGCTATTTTCCATGGAAATTTTAGTTGTGGAAATACTTTATGTCACTGAAGAAACTGTACACATCACGGGCCTAGGGTGGCACAACCTGAGGCTGCCCTTTGCTGTCTTCACTAAATCAGGAGGAGCTATTTATGTTCTGGTACCTTGTTGAATCAGGTACATCTTTAAGAAGAAACATAGTCCTCCTCCTCTCTCCCTCTTCCCCAGCAGACACTCTGCACTTGGAAATAACATTTCTGTATTTTCATATTCTCTCCAGGTACTTTTCCACATGTGTTGATAGTACCAGATAACCGACACTGTTGTGTCTGTGCCTGAGCTGTAACTGAAACATGACCACACACCCAGCCTGGACATTGCCACATTCTGGGTATTTCTGAGTTTCACTGATATTGCAACAAGTTCACCTTCTTAAAAAATAAAATGCAGCAGGAGTGCATTTAAGCACAGACTACTTACTCTTACACTTTAATGGAATTCTCAGTTATCTAAAGGTGAACTCCCCGGTTTGGAGGGGGACACCTGCAGAGCAGCAGCCGAATTATGCACAGTTGGTAAGGCCCTTGTGAGGCTCTCAGCAGCTGCCAGTCCATGGCCAGGGGCTCAGCCAGGCCAGGCAGCTGCACAGGAACATCTCTGTGGCAAGGGAGAGGCAGTGCCTCTCCCTTTAATCCCTCCATCGAGGGATTAAAACAACTCCCAGGCTTTCTAGCAATCCTGCACTGCTTTCTCATCTTTCTTACACTGAGAAAAACAGCTATATTAGCAACTTGCAAGGGAAAGTACAGGCCTGGTAAAATGTGCCATTGTAGGAGAATCCTTGTGCAGTTCACTGGAATATCCATTTCTGAGACAGTAAAAAGCATCAGGGTGCACCCAGGGGTGTAGCAGTGAATGCACTTGGCGTGTTTGGCTCCTGCAGGAGGACCCACCTCTGCCCTACCACCACTGAACATGAGCTGGCAGCACTGCCTGGACACCACAGCTGCTTCTGACTGCACTGGCAGAATCCAAAGGCTCCCTCAGCCTGCACAGCAACGGGATCACAGAGCAGGTTATCGACAGGAAAACTCCGCATTTCTCTTTGCAGAAATACTTTACAGTGTGCAATCCCAAGCTGCTATTACATTCCAAGCAAGCCAAACTGACAAATCACCTGGTACCACTGCTGCTTGCTGTGAGGAAACACGTCAGGCTCTTTGTTTTGCTCCCAGGAAAGCCCATTTACTTATTAAGTGTAGGAAGCATTTCCAGCGGGGTGTCTACTGGGAGAGCCATGACAGAAGTTATTTGTTTGAACTTGTGCTGCTTACTTGAGGGCACAGCACTGCAAATTGATGTTCTAAGCTCAGAACTTCCACTATGAATTTCTAAAGTTTAATTTTTTTCCCCCTGACCCACTCTAACCTAATGGAGATCTAACTTACAGCCAAGGCATTCCTAAGGGACAAATTTCTACATTCAAACTGCTTTCTGACATCCACACAGCATGGTGAGTTTCTTGGTATGTTGGCTCAATTAACAAGTTAAGCAATTCTTTGAGCATCTAGTGCCATCTCTTAAGGGGAAAATTATCACTGCAATCTTACTGAAAGAGTTGCATTTTATATATATTCATGCATTTAGAAGAGAAAATGTGACTCCTCATACACATTAGCGTATAATTTAAGGAAATGAAATCTCTGGTGTGACTTAAATTAAAAGGAATCAAAGAACACTTCTGAGTATGAAGCTTTTCTGCTCATACAACATCCTTTACTAATTATTACTGAACAGTATGTGTTCAGTGCTATATTAGATCATAGTTCACGCAAGGCATATTGCAAATAAAACTGCTGCATATTATTCCTTGGGAACAGCCCTCTGTATCTGTCAGACACCTCAGAGAAGCAAAATGAAAGGAATGTGAATACAGAGGCAGGTTCTTAGGCTGATGTGGATATATGTAGTAATTCAGCATTCTCACAGGAAGCACTGTTTCTAAAATACCTTTGCCCTGTTACATGGCCTTTCACTTGTAGTTATTCTATCACTCAACTAAAATTAAATGAATACCATTCCAATGTGGTTCTCATATGCTTATACCATATATGAACTTTGTTTATATTCCATTTATACTGGAATTCACTGTTGTTTGCAAGGTCTCTGAAAGAGATGGGAGAGAAAAAAAATAGGCTGAGAAATAAAACTCGAGAGGGGGATATCTATGTCTAATCTGAAAGCAAGAACTACTTTTTACCATATATGTTGACTTGGCTTTTGATAGGCAGTTTCCTTCACTAAGACAATGCACTTAGAGAGACATTGCAGAGTGCTCCTCCCCCGGGGATTATATAATGGAATGTTTTTCTACCAGCTACAGACACAACCATTTAATTGCGCAGATAAATCTTACACACAGGCAGAAGTGTGATTTTACTTTTCCCCTTGGGAGAACTGATTTGGTTTTTCTGATTCTGCTGTCAGTGCGTGGCCTCAGCTCCACATCCCTGCTCCCTTTCCTGAGCTGCCAGATGGCTGCAGGACCTGATCTCACCTTGGGGCTGCTCCACATAACAGAGACTGTCTTACAAGATTTTATCCAAGCTTGAACACTACGTCTTTCTTCCATCATTCTCATACACATTTTCATCCCTGATTAGAATTCGAGTTGAAATTTTCAAAACTACCTCAAAGCACTCCACAGATCCACAAGCTGCATGTTTGTCACTGGCTCCAGGGCTCAGTTAGGCTGGTACAAACCCCGTGCCACGGCCATGAACCAGGGTTGAATTAATCAGGATTCACACTGACGAAGCTGAACACATTATTTGAGCCCTTTCAAACAAGACTGACTGTCAGGAGATACCCATGACACCCCAGTGCAATATGCTGCACATTATGAAAGTGGAAACACCCAGGGGGCTTCTTATGGGGGAATTAAGGAGGAAAAAAAAGGAAAAACAGTCATGGGGCAAACAGATTTTGTGTGAAAAGCAACTATATAGTGGACCTGTTTTCCTGCCAAGTGTCAATATTAATGGTGACAAAGCAAGCTCTTGTTTTTTGTTGCCATGGCCAGGGACACAACCCTGTGCCCAGCCTATGAGGATTCTCCTTCCCTCTGCCTTCAATCAGACCATCCATTATGCAAAGGACATATGGAACAGTAGCAGAAAGCCCTTAGAACTCAATGGGGTCAAACCCAGCGATGCACCGTAGTCCCAGTAGTTTCAAGACAAATCCTGGACATTCATTTACGGTGGGGGTTGGTCCCCGTCCCCTTTTTCCCCCTCCCTTCCCTCCTCTGTCCTAGGGCCCCCTCTAGTGCTCCCGGAGCAGGCAGTGGAGCTGCCCTGGGCACTGGGCTGGAGCTGCGCCCACAGCCAGGGGACACCGGCACAAAGCCGTGCTGAGGCCAGTGAGCTCTCAGGCAGCTTTGAGGGATGCACCAGAGGCTCTGGAGTTGGCTGAACAAGCACTTGCTGATGGGTGTCATTGTCACAGATGCATCGAGCAAACAGCAGCAGGAACAAGGATGTCTATCCAGGGAGATGCAGCTTTTAACCTCTGCTGCCTGGGATTCTGTAGGTATTAATGAAAGAGCCATTTGAGTGAAGGGAAGTCATCCTCCAGAGGCCAACAAACCCAGATGCTGGTCTGCTCCCCTCCGCAATCCCACCTGTTCCACCATGCCCTGCAGGGACAGTTCAGAGTCCCACAGAGGCATAACTTGTGCTAGTACAGCCTGTGGTACAGTACCCTGAGGTTACTCCAAAACCCATAAATAACATCACAGCTTAGCATTAGTGGATCCCTAGTCATTAACTGGAAGGGAAAATGGCAATTAACACTCAGCCTACAGTGAACCTCTTACCATCATCTTCAAGTGCAAGAGCAAAGCCTCTCCCATCTCCATGACTAAGAGGCCACAAAATTTATGTCTGCTATGCTTTTTTTTTTAATGTGCATCTCAAGTAATTTACCTGCCACCCAGTCCTAGCCCTCTAAAATATGAAAGCACCTGCAGGAGCAGAAATGAGCTGTGCTCAGTGTGTAACTGTACACACAGATGCTTCACCCTCACTGAAATTTCCAATTCAATACTGTGCTTTTCACAGTGGTGTTAACAGTGCTGTGATCCCACCCTCAATGGTAAGGCTTGGTCTGTTCTCACCTGGCCCCTCTGTTTCCTTCAGTCCATTTTGTCTCCTATCAGCTTCAGCTGCTGCTGTGCCTTCCTCATCTTTTCCTGGTCCCTTTCTCCCTGACCATATGGTGTTCATTTCGGCTGCAAAAGACATTAATTTCATTATTCATGAGAAATCTCACTCCAGTTAAGGAAAAAAAACCTAAAACAACCAAGAGACAACAACTGACAAACCCTAGCACATAATAAAATTAAGGAGGTACTTGGTATCTTCCTTGAACTGCTATTTTGGTTGTGGAAGGAAACATTATTAGCTTTTGAAAAAAATGCTACAGCATTTGTCAGACAGTGGGCAGAAGCCACTAATGACAGCTGTGCTCAACAGAATTAATTCTTGGTAAAACACTAGTCCTTGCCTGAGAGAGATAAATTCTCAATGGTCTTAACTACACATGGATTATACAATCCCTGTGCCAGGAAATGACACTGCAAACAGCCAAACCCCAGTACTACATATCTTAACCACACTTTCACCTTAACAGTGAAAGACATCTGTGTGCAAAGACAGTGCCCAGTAACAGCACAGAGAGGATATCAACTCTCCACAAATTACTCTCCAGAGCCAATTCAAAATAATTCCTTTTTCCATCTCCTATGGAACAAAAATGGTTTTGCTATTTGTCTGAAAGTCTTACCAGTCTGGCTTTTCAGGGGCCAAAAAGGATTTGGTTTTTAATCAATTGCTGTTAAGGAAAAATAAAAGGAGAGAGAGAAAGCCTCACCCCACTTGGTCACAGACCTCACCCTGAAGTTTGCTTTAGGCACCAGACATTCCTGTCCCTATGGCATCAACAGGGAAAACCCAAACCAAAACCATACCAGAGCAACAGACTTCAGTAGCTGCCATTTATTTGTCTGGCACATCAGAAATATGCCTGGGAGCACAGATTTCAGAAGCAATTGGTTACCCAGTAAAAATCCCGAAGGCAGATGTAGTGTTTACATTTGATTTGCACCTTGGTAAGCTGGATCTTGCCTAGGCTTGAATTTCAAGCTCTTACCACCAGACTTAGACCAAAATAAAAGGATCTACTTCAAGTCATTGCTAACTGCAGTTTCACTACAATACTTTTTCTTGGGAATTCCACAAGATGACGTGGCCAAGCTCCACCAGAGGCATTATGAAGTGAATATCTCTGTTTGTAAGGATTTGAAGTTCTTGCTTTGAGCACCTTTAGGGATGGCGCTTCCGACAAACATCTCAGTGCTTCCAGGGACCTTGGCTCCTTCACTCCACAATGTGGCTCCCTGAACTGAAGAACTACATCAGCTGTACTTACAGAGAGGAGATTTCACACATGGAGAAGAAGAAAGGCTCCTTCAGTGCAGCAGTAACACCCTTGTGGAAGAAGGCCCACAGCTGAGAAACATGGTATTTAGTCAACAGCAGAAAGGCAGGATTGGAGGGAGGTGGCCTGTATAGTTCAGTCTCAGTAATTTCTTGAGCTTGAGAAAAAGTCCTTGAGCTACTCAAAAGCATAATGGGAATAATAAAATCATAGATTTAAGAAAAAAAAAGGGAAACCAGGTAAGAGAATTCAGTACAGCATAAAACAAGTTGCACATTTGAGTAGTTTGAAGGTTAAAATGAGTTTAGAGCAGATCAGCAAATGCAGCTCTTGTTGCTGGCAGGAACAGTTAGGAACTTACTGTTCTATCTTTCCTAAACCAGCAAAACTTTAAATCCTTCTCAAAAAGCAGTCTAGAATTCAAAAGAAAGCTCAAGACCAGCATTTTAGGAAGTCTGGAGAAAAAAACCCAGAAAGCCTAATGTCAAGGAATCCTTAAGAATAATAAAAGAAAACCAACAATTTCCAGTGGTCACATTCAATTAGAAAATCAAATGCTTTATACATCAACCCCAAGCTAAAGTGTGGACCTAAAAATTTAAACATGATCTTTAAGTTAGCAATACATTTAAGAATACACATCAGCCAAACAGTCTGTGTAGTTTATTCCCTTTGGGTGAAAAAGCCCTGTTCAGAACTACACCCTCCCCTTTCAATTTCTCATAAGCAGCTGATTTATTTCATTCTGTGCTTTCTTCTAAAAAACCTAAACATCATGCTTATCTGAAACCTCCTCAGCCTTTTACTTGCCCGGGACTACACAGTATGCTATACACTGCATTTATAATAACCTACAGCAAATCAGAGTAAACACTGAAAACATTTTACTACTGAAAACATTTGTTTGTTTTACCATCAGCTGCCTCATCTTTTCTGTATCAACTGCACTCACCTCACCTACCACTTGTAGTAAATGAACAAGTTACACAAACACACAAACAGTTGCTAACTCATCCAAAATGGACATGCTCACTTCCTTGTAAACCACATTTTCTTCAAAACGAAACCCCCAGAATTTGAGAACAACCTCACAATAGAAAGTTTGCTGCAGCTTCTTTCTATCCACAGTCCATTTATCATTCTTATCAATGAGATCAATCACTGTAATAATGGATCAAGTGCAAATTTGTACAGCCAAATATTCTGTATGATCCTGTCCCCCATGTGGTGTCTTCCCCCTTTTGCTGCTCATCAGCTGTCAAAGACACCAAGATGGGTGAAAAAGAATTCACGTCTCAGTGGGGAATTGAACCTGCTGCAGGCAACTTTGGCAACACTGGGTTCTGGGTCACACACACCAAACCCACCCCAAGAGCCCTGGGAGTCCTCAGAAAATAAAGGGGCTCCCATCAAGTCCCCCCAACCCGTTTTGTTACTCAAAAAATAAAAGGGAAGAGGAGCAGTTCTCTTTCCAGAACCACAGCACTTTGTGCCCTCTCAAACAAACAGAGACAACAGTGCATTTCAACTTTATTAGAAAAGAAACCCAAAAATTTATACAAAGCTCTGCATTTTACAGAAAACCAACCCCCCAAACACAAAGAAATCCGACATTGCAAGCTGTATTCATTTTCTGTTTTCATATACAGACATATATATATGTACATACACATATATATATGTGTGTGGGCGCACGCGGGTGTATATATAGTGTGTGACGTTTTTTTTTTTTGCATGGTTTGCATTCATTATTTTACAAAGTTAACATTCAGTAGAAAAAAAAAAGGATTTTTGTTACCATTATTTTCTCATATAAATAACTGTGAGCAGTCCCTCTGCAGATAGATAAAAAACACCTTTTCGTGTCATTCTGTAAAAAACAGACATTACTGAAATGGTACTGAAATCTTTCAAGTTTTTTTTTTTCAATACCACCATAAAAATATCATCTAGCCCCCAATTCAAAATGCTTGTCCAAGGCATTAGAAGAGAAAGGACTGTAAGACAATTCTGGAAAGATCAGTTCTTTAAGCCAACATTCAGGTAGATAAATTTTGCTGGACCTCATACATCGGTGTGAAATGAGCACAAACAGGAGACCACCCTCTCTGTCTGCCTGGAAAAGCTGGTTCTTTTGTCTATTTGAAAGAGTCAAATTCCAACAAAGCACCCAGCAGTGTGCAGGAGCTGACAGACTCTCAGCTCACCCTCCTTGCCCTGTGACAAAGTCACAGACTTTCTCGCTGCAATTAAAATCTCTACCAGCTCAGCAATTTTTTCCTACTCCATTCACCTTAAAAGGAGCTGTTGGATTAATCATGGCATGGTTAGACAGACGTCAGGTTGCTGAATTACTGGGACAAAAACAGCTAGAGGGGGAAAATACAAGACAACTAAAAGAAAGAAAACACTATAGAAATGAGCTACCGGAGCAACTCCCAAGGCTCTGGTTTGAAGCAGGAACAGTAGCGAGATATGAATTGCAGCTCAAAACATCCTTGTGTTTACTGAAGTTCCTGGTGACAGCGTGATCCAGAATAAGCAACTGCCAGGTAAACAATCAATCATTCCTTCTGTCAAGCACCATGATGGGGAGAATGGCGAAGAGTCTGAAGGCAATACAAGTGGTTGTGGTGTTAACAAAGGTAATGAAAGTGAAGAACACAATGATGCCAATGTAATGCCAATGAAGATGTTTCAACTTCCAGAGAGGCTGGCAACAAGAAGAATGGTTATGTGGTGGGTGTTGATGATGGCCAGAATTCATTCATATGTCCATGTAGTCATCATCTTCATCAGTATCACTTTCCAGTGAGGACTCCTGGCTTGAGGTCTCTAAGATTTCCAAAGCTGGCTGACAAAGGCTCTCCTTCTTTACATTCGCTGCAGACTGAGCAGACAAAATAGCAGACTGATCCCAAAAAGAGAGAGAGAGAATATATTGCTAAATAGTCAGGATAAACCCATGATCACAGGGACAAAAGCCCACTGGTTGCTATTCCTTCACATTCAATAACTGTCTTGTGTCGATAACAGATGTCATCCTAATGTAAACCAACATAACATTTACCAGTAGGCTTCCCCACAGTTAACATTCTGGTAGCTTCCACTAATCTAAGAACTGCAATGGCTGCACTAGGTCACTCAGCCATTTTTTGTCATTTTTTCCAATTCCCTCAGAAAAGGAACAGGGACTAGAAGAGCCCTCATTTCACCCATAGCCAGTATTTCACCAGTCCTTTAAGAACTGGCTCCTGCTGGTAACAGCTAGCACCTCCTTCCACTACTTATCTACCTCTGGTTATGAACTGGGGACATGAACTGTTGCTTCTTTCACACAAGTATTTTATTGAAGGGAGAATTAAGATAAAAACAATAATCTAAAAAATTACTGTTTCCCTTTTATTACCTTTAATTTTTGCTTGGTCTCTTCTGAAATGCTGCCCTTTGGAGAAAGGAGGGTGGGAGTGGGTGGAGTGACAGTGATCTCAGGTGGAAATTTGGTGACAGATGAAGGTATGAAAAGCTTTGGCATGTTGGGCAGAATGCGAGTTTTTACTCGGGTGCCATCTGTCTTGTTCTGCTGACTTCCCAAAGTCTGTGAACTGGAGCTGAGTTCAGGCTTGGAACTGGAGGCTAAACAGAAAACAGCAAGGAAAAAATATGTTAGGAAGTTATCTAGGATTTCAGATGTCAAAGAAGAGGGAAGAGTTCGTTGTTAGATGTTAGGCTGGCTCAAAAGGCCTTTCTTCCAGCCTTGCAATAACCAAAGCTTAAAACCAGAAAAAATACTGTATAATGACAACTGGAAACCAGTAGTAATTAAAAAATATCTTACTGGATAGCAGAAACTCAACCTGACCAAGCACAACTACCAAGCACATGGCAGTGTAGCACTGGCCATCTACATCTGCTACAAACACCACTTCCCACTTGTGCCAGATGCAATCATCTTTGCAACCTGTGTCTCTCCATTCTGTAATGCAACAAACAAAGCTCTTTAGCTTTACTTAGGAGTCTTCATTTCCTCCACCACAGTGTTGTCTCTTTAATTACTGAGAGAGCAACTCCTCAACAATTAGAGGAAATATATGGTAACACTTGCCAAAATTTCCCCATTCCTCTGTTCAAATCCTGCCATAAACCCCTCCTTGGTGTGCTCATGCCACTGGCTCCCACACTAGTTGGCATCATTTCCACATCATTCCCAAGGGTCTCAGCTTGGGGTCTCTACAATGCAAACTTTCTCAGTGTTTATTGAGTACATCTCACAAGAAGGATCCAGCCCTTCCCAACGCACGGCCACATTACGAAATTATGTATACACAATAATAAACAGTAGATGACAATGCTCTGATGTTAAAAGCTGAATATTTGTTAAAAGAGATTTCTTATTAATAATGCTACTTCACAAAGAGTCAAAAGTATTTTTTAGAAATTGTATAAATGGAAACACCAGAGCCTTTCTCAGTCTGGTAATAATGACAGGTGCTCACATACAGTTTTTCAGAGTCAGTATTGTCAAATCCATCTCTGGTAGATATTGGGAGCCAACATGGCCACTTACACACAGCAAAATAAAATGCCAGTTTCCTAACGCTATCCTGAGAAACAGGCAGCAGTAGAACAAACTACTAAAGGATGTAAAATTGAATTGCATGTTCTCAACAGCAGACAGGAATGTAAGGGCTGCCACAACAGATGAGGCATGCATGGCTTTCCATCAAGGTCAGTGACCCATCTCCATGGGCAGCCAATCCTTCCAGACAGTAATCACACACAGGATAATCTGCCTCACAAATAAGGAAAAACAAGATACCCCAAACATGAATATCTAGATTATGCTTGCTTGAAATACCAGGTTTTACATTTTTTCAATTAAAACACCAACTTCTCCTCTTGGGAAGAGGGCAGAGGAGGATAGAACACATTAACTGCTGTAATGCTGGTTTTTATGTTTACTCAGACTGAGTCAGTTTTGTGAAAACCATTTCCTTCTGCTAAATATCCCAACAGTGTAATCCAAAGTGTTATCATACTGCCCCATATAAGATTTCAATTAAAAGAAAAATTCTGCTTTAAAGGATGCACAAACTATATTGCACGAAAGCCAGTACTGGAGGTTTTTTATTTGGCTTTGCTGCCATGGTATTTAGCATGCCAGACATGCACCAAACAGAATGACCACTAAGGGATGACAGGGCTCCTGCCCAGGAAGCTCGGGCATTGCCAGGAATGCCTCTAAACTCTGGAATACTTGACTGGAAGGCAGGCAGAGAAACTGAGGAACGTCAATCCCAACTGTCCGACCAATGAGTGCCTACAGACTGCTGCACAGCTCACCACCCCATTTCAGAATTCTCTGAAGCACAGGAAGCTCCTACCTGGGGTACAAACATGTCCCGAATTTGTGCTGGGCACGGGCTCCACTTGCCAGCAAACAGGCTCTGGCGATGGCGCGACAGTAGCCATTTTCATCTGCTGACAAAGCCGTGACTCCTGCTGCTGAAATCCAAGCCCCTCCAAAGGCACTTCAAGCTCTTCTTCCTCTTTAGTAATGAAATATAATTCACAGATTAAGAGACATCCTGATCTCTCTCCTAAGCCTCAATCCTTTTGTTGTCTAACCAACAGGTAGAAAAATCCTTTTAACCCTTGCTCTATTTCTAAACCAATAACATGACTGAGTGAAATTAAATATTGGCAAGTTAAGATGGCAAAAACAACTTTTCCATACTTAATGCCATCAATTCAAACTCTTAAAAAAAGGTAAATGTCATTTAAAAAGTGAAGGAAAAAAATTCCGAGTCTGACATTTTGTCATCCCTGCACATCTGCAAAAAACACAGAGAGCTGAGCATTTCCTTGGGAGCTGTGAGGGCTGGAAGGAAGAGCTGCCACGTGCAGAGCAAATCCATCACCCTTAATGAAGGCCCAGCCGTGATCGATGGGTGCCTCTCTGATCTCCAGCCACAGGTACCTGCTACACTGAGCACAGCTCACTACTAAGGAAGACTCGCTACTGTGAACATTGAATAACAGGGCCAAATCCATTTTTCCTGAAACCAATATCAAGCGATTCTGGGTGCCCACTCTTCACTGATATGTTCACTGTACCTCTCTAAATATATTAGCCTAAAATTCCCACCTTCTGCTATTCTAGAACCCGGGATGTCTGTAACTCAGAATCCATGTGTGTGTACAGTCTCGTTATTACATACCAGCTGTACCTATTTTAGATTAATGCAGAGTTAAACCAGCTTTCTTACACAATGAGCTGCATGTTGTACATAACAGGAGTCATTTTCACTGAACTACCAAGAGCTGTCAGAGCCCTTTCGGGGCAGGGCAGCAACCCTTTCAAGGCTATGGACACACAAACAAGCTCTTATTCTCTCCTAAAAATGAAGACATTCTTCAAAAACAAAGGGCGGCCTAGTCTAATTTGAATCACCTCACATTTCCACAGGCTAAGGTGTGCACAAGCAGCTACCATGGACCAGCTCATGCAGTGGATATTCACAGTCCCACGTGCTCTAAAATTCTTTGTATGTCAATGCTCTAAATTAATTTGGGATTTTGACCATGCAGCGTCTTAAAAAAGAATACATATTTTAACTTTTCCTCATTGGAAAACTGCTCCCACCCCCTCAAGTGTTGAAAACACTTCTCCATCTCCACCAATATAGAGAAGATCTCGGAATTTACCATGGTAATATTCTCCTGTACAAGAGTTCCCCTTGCAGAAACTGCTTCAGGAAACATCACAGCTTAACAGTCTGATCTACGCAGTTTGAAAGATGCAACTTTTTTACAGAGTTATCATTTCTATGGTTCTTGAATAACTTGTATGAAAAAAAGCTCAGGAAAGCAGGCTGTTCTTTCACCCACTAATTTTCACAGGTAAAGAAAAAACCCCATCATCTAGACTTGTAGCTGAAAGCTCATATAAGCCTTAGGATAAATGAGATTGCTTGTAGAAAAGTGTCCAATAGCTCCCAAAAAGGAAAGGTCACCCACTACGGCACAGTTCACAGGCAGCTCCTGTTCTGAGACGTTCCCCTCACTATCAAGCACAAAATGGAACAGTCTAATGCAGATGAATGCTGTTCTCATTCTCAGCACTCTCTTGCACATTTTTGGATACTTCAAAATACAGCACTGGAAGTAGGAAAATAATTCTTGCATCTGTACATGCATTAATAGATCAAATCAGCTGAGAAACAACGCAGAAGGAAGTGCTTAGCTGCAGGAATCTTGAGTAGGAAAATCCCAAAGCATTGTTTCCCTTCTGAAGAAGCAGAGGACAGCTGAAGGATCCCTGGGTCTTGCTTGCCCTTTGCAGAGGGGATTTAACCCCACACTGCCCAAGGAGCAGCCCCAGGCCAGCACACACCTCCCATCACACTGCTGCAGCCCAAACCCAGAGCACTCCCACTCTGACATGGCTACAAGGCACCTGATCCAAGCCAGGAGCAAGCATTGCAACAACATCTCAAGAAATGCAAGGTGAAAATGATGATGGTTTCAGATTACTCCACAAGACAGAGGAGAAGTCAACTCATCCTTAACTTACTCCAGCACTCCAGAATCACCGTCTTAAGTAGCCAGGGTAAGTACTAACAGAATCTTTCTTAGTCACTAATTAACCCAGAATACAAACCAGTGATTAACTTAGCAGCTACAAAACTATATACAAATAAACTGCAAATCCTACAGCCTCAACTATACTGCTAACTGAGAGCAGTTTTGTATCTACTCTACTACTTAACTACATTAGGGACTTATTAGTTCACAATACAGAATAAGAGCTCTGATTTGCATTATTATTTAATGACAAAACTCTACTTCTTATGCTGATTACAATATTTGTTTAATTATAAGATATATCATTGCTTAAACTGATTTGCTGTACTTTATTTTAACTAAATTATGGCCCACTGACAAAAGCTCTTTTGAGCAGCCTAATTCTAGGAAGATGCTACAAGACTGGTATCAGTCTGGGTTCTCTCAAGAGCAATCAGCATCCTCATATACATCTCCATCTTTCAGAATATATTTTTTCAAGTTTTGAAGATGCAGTTTTACAGTACAGTAAAATTAGATGTAAATCTGAATAAAATAACTGACAGCAATTTTTAATGTAGAAGTGAATGGAAATAAAAGGGTAGGAGTCTGGCACACTCTGCATTTCTATCACTGCACTTCTGGAAACAACATTTGTTAATATTCTATTAGAATGCGCCTTTCAGTACAATAGAAATCAAGAACCACTGTCTGTTAATCAATCCCTTGCTGTCAGAGATGTTCAGTACAGTCACAGAATTCTATTCCCTGACTGGGTCATACACTTTATTCTTTCAGGACTCTGCAATTTTAATTTTTTTTTAATTTAACTAGAAACAGTGCCACTCAAGCGACCAAGTTAAAAATAAAGTTAATTAACAAAATATTTTTTGGACTTCTTGAAAATAACAAGAATTGGTTGTTTCA
>VYZR01050414.1:0-29483 GCA_013400675.1 Oxylabes madagascariensis | reverse complement strand
CTCACAGGAGAGGTTTCTTGATGAACATCTGCTTTAACCAATGTGATTGAAGAGGTTTATCTTTGTTTCACCAATCAAATTAGTCTACCTAAAAAACTATATAAGAGAGTCACATCTCAAAAATAAAGATTCATATTTCTAGCCTTCTGATCGAGAGTCTGTGCCGTTGTTTGGGGCTCAACACCTTTCTTCACATGATCGAAGCTTGAACCAAAACAGACATCTGCAAAATGCTACAAAGTTCATCGAACTTTGTTACCTCTTTTCTTCAGTAAAGCTCCAGTTATTATGAGTTATACTCAAGGTTATATCTTCATTCGATGCAAATTATCTGTTGATAGAATCGAGAATAGTTAAGCCTTACTTTATTTAGGTCTGAGTTAAGTTATATTTTATCATTTTAGTATTCTGTTAATGCTAAGTTTTATTAAGCTTGGACCCTGTTAAGTTTAGATCGAGTTTAAGTTTTGTGAAGTTTAAGCGATGTTAGATTATGTTTTATTAATTTAAAGTTTTATTACATTGGTCAGAAACAGGAACAAAATTCTATGTTTCTTAGCAATTCTATACATGGAATAAAGTGTTAAATATATTCAATTTAGGCTTCATATTGTCATTAACAGGAGTGTGATTTTAAGGCCTACGAGTGAGGGTTGGGGGAAGTGCTTCCTTAAGCAATATCTTAAAAGATATTATTATCTCAATAATACCTAAATATAGATATTTAGATCTCTAAACAATATCTAAAAAGATCCTTATGGAAGTGCTACCTACAGGCACAGCTACTTCAGGTGCAAGGGGGGATTTTAGGAAGTGAAATAAAATTCGGGAAACCTTCACATGACTCAGAGAAGAATTTCACTTTGGATGCAGTGAATCCCTTTATCCCTCTGTCCCATGTGGACCTTCACCAGCTTTTGTTCCGTTCCCGGCAGGATGGAGCCACAATTCCCCCTGAAATTCCCTCCCTTTCCCCTTGAACACTCTGACTTGAACAGGTATTTCAGGCTCCCAGAAGGAGCCTACGTAAAACGGGTACGGAAAACATCAAAAACACTTGAAAATGCTATTTTGAGGCTTCTGGGACTCGGATAAGTGAGCTTATTAACTCAATTATCCACGGCATTTGGAATATTTTATCCTTTCAGCCCATTCCTCCCTCTTTGCTGGAACAGAAATGCTGGAATTCTCTTCCCAGGAATTTTGAGAAACTCCCAGATGTGATGTCCAGGCTGCATGAAGTGAAGGTGCTCACTCTTTCCTTCAAGATGCTCTCACAATTTCATATTCTAGTGATGATTTACCATTTATTTTATTCATTTTTTTGACATCTAATTTTTTTTTTTCTTATGATCTGATCCTGGAAGGAATCCAGGACTGATTTTAGTTTGTTTTAGTGGTGAATACAGGTGAGATCTGCCAAAAAATTATTGCCAATAATGGGAAATTTCAAGTTTCTTCATGGTCAATTTTCCGAGGTTTTCACTTCTGGAGTTCACCTGATCTTGGATTAAAATGTGCTCCCTCAAGGACAAGTTCATCAGGTTTTTTGTTTTCACTCTCAAGCACAAGATGTGGGATTTACCTGATCAAAAGCTGATACCTACATATAAAAATATTTATTTTATATATATCTAAATCTGTCTTACCTTGTCATGGAGATTCCCATTGGATCAAGAGAATGAGAAATCCCACCCCAAAATCCTTCTCATCCCAAGGGAGTTGTGGAAGCAGAAAAACATTTGAAACGTTTTCTCCCTGCTGATCCCAGAGATATTTGAGGCCGACTCCTCAAGGTCGATCTGACACTGGGTTCAAACATTTATTTGCCATAAACAGAGTCAGAAAGTGAAAGAAGAAAAGGATTCACAAAGAGTTAATTAACAACCTCATTAAAACCAGCCCCCCATTAAAACCAGCCCTCATCAGCTCTTGGCCAAACCCCACACGAGGTGGCTCCAAGGAAACCTGATTTTTGGGATTTGGAAGGCGGATGTTGTTTCCTCTCAGTTATTCCAGGTAAGCAGCAGAGCTGAGCTCCAGCACCGCCCTGGGAATGCCGTGACCCCTCTGGAATTTTTGTTTTGGCTGAGTAAATTCGGTGTAAAATGCGGTGAGATTCCACCTCTAGGAATTCCTGAGGTAGAAAAGAGCTGATTCCCATTTTTCTGGGGGTCCTTTTCCTCCCCTAGATGTCAGACTGGTGGTGATGGTGGGGTTGGGTGACTTTTGTTCCGTTTTCAAACAAAGCAAGAAATAATCAGGCAAATAAAACTTACTTGAAAAAATAGGAATATACTGGTCAATCCCACCTGGAAAAGCTGTGAGGAAGCGGTGGATGCATCAGTGAAAATGAAAGTGTGACAGTGAAAATAAGATCCAAATTAAGAAGTAATTCATTTTTGGGAGGATGCTTTAATTACTGAAAGCAGAGGCAAGAGTTTTAAGAGAGATATAAACGGATTTTTTTAGTTAAATTATTGTACAGTCAATAAAAGATCAGGACAAAAGGTTAATTAAAAGGGCAATGTGTTTGTTCGAAGCAGAAACAACACAAGATGGGACAAAAGTCACATGTCTGGGAGATAATCCAAATTCTCAAGCACCCTGAGACAAATTCAATTCTCACTTTTTGTTTCTTTTGTTATTATTTCATCCCGGAGACCTTGGATAGACATTTTCAATTATCCTCACCTGTGAGGAAATCCTTATTTAAAACTCAAAATTTCAGGCGTTGGGAGACAATAAAAAAAACCCGTCCATAAATTGATTCAAAAGTGAGTGTGGGGAATCACTAAAACCGCAGAGAAACTTTTGCTTCTGAAAGCCACAAAAAAATGGATAGAAATTTGGATTTTATCTCCTAAGAGCTACTTCCAATGGTCATTAGTGGGAAAATAATGATGATTTTGGATGTTAGAAGGCTCTGATGACGAACACTAAAAACTGATCTTAGACCAGAGTGGAAGGAAGGTGTTGGAAAAATGGGAGCTGATGGAGGGAGACTTTTACTTTGGAAAGTCTGGATTTGGAGCTGCAGAAATGATGGAAAATCTGGTGCAGGTTTTGTCTTGACTGCTGTGTCCAGTTCTGGGCTCCTCACCTTCCAGAAGGACATGGAAGGGGCTGGAGAAGGTCCAGGGAAGGGTCTGGAGCAGCTGAGGGAACTCAGCCTGGAGAAAAGGAGGCTCAGGGGGGACTTGTAGCCCTGGTTTAATGTTTTGGTTTTTGGGAAATTCGTTTCCCAGGCTAATTTCTGTAAACAAGAGAAATGTTTTTGTAACTGTACCTATGTTTATCCATTCTTTCTCACAGGAGAGGTTTCTTGATGAACATCTGTTTTAACCAATGGGATTGAAGAGGTTTGCCTTTGTTTCACCAATCAAATTGGTCTGTGTAAAATGGTATAAAAGAGAGACACACCTCAAAAATAAAGTTTTCACCTTTTTCAGCCTTCTGATCAAGAGTCTGTGTCGTTGTTTAGTGCTCAACAGCGACAGGGACCTTGTCGCTCTCAGAAAAAAATGGCCTCAGGCTGGCCCAGGGGAGGCTCAGGGTGGACGGCAGCAGGAATTTCCCCACGGAAAGGGTGCTCAGGCCTTGGAAGTGGCCAGGGAGGTTTGGAGTGCCCATCCCTGGAAGTGTCCAAGGAATTCCTGGAAGTGGCATTCGGAGCTCTGGGCTGGGACAAGGTGGGATTCTGATCTTGGAGAGCTTTTCCAACCTCAGCAACTCCATGGTTATAAAATATGTGAGGACTCTTCGGAGCGGCGACATTTTCTCTTGGATCAGCAAGAATTTCCTTTTCACACCTCATGGATCTGCCTTTCAAGCTCCCAAACCCAAATCCTTCAGGAGGACCTCTCTAAAATTCTCATCACCTGGAAGAGCTCACCCGTGACTGGGCGGCTCCATCCAGTGAGCTTTGCCTTTCCACCCAAAGGTCACCAGTCATTAACTGGGAGCAAGGGTTTCCTCCTCCCCTCAGGAAAGCTCGGGTGCTGCAGCTTCAGGGAATATCAAGGGAAAGGAAGCTTTTCTTCCGCTGGAGCTGCGGGGAATTTGATTCCAGGCAGTTTCCAGCTCCCAGGAAAACGAGCCCCGAGCCTGTGGTGGCACTTGGGCCCTGCAGGATCCAGGGAAGCAGCACAGGCAGATATTGGGCTGGGAACGTTCAAAAGAGAGGGGTGGGACAGAGAATTTCATTTGGATTCTGTTCTGTGGAGAGATTTAAATGATGAACGAGTTCTGCTGGCTGTGATGGAAGATTTAGGTTGGATTTCAGGGAAAGGTTCTTCCCACAGAGGGTGCTGGGCACTGCCCAGGCTCCCCAGGGAACGGGCACATTCCCAAGGCTTCCAGAGCTCCAGGAACATTTGGCCAACACCCTCAGGGATGCACGGGGGGGATCGTTGGGATTGCTGGGATCTTGCTGATCCAAGAGAAAATGTCACTGCTCCGAATTGTCCTCACGTATTTTATAACCGTGGAATTGTTGAGGTTGGAAAAGGTGTCCAAGATCAGAGTCCCAGCTGTGTCCAATGCCCACCCTATCCCCAGCCCCAACAATCCCCCGTGGGCAGGGCCAGGAATTGGGCTGGAAAACCCCGGGATGATCCCTTCCCACTCAGGATATTCCATGATTCCATGACTCTCAAGACCTGCAAAGGAGAAACACAACCCCTTGTGATGTGTCAAAGCTCAGCTTCCAGGCAGGACCAAGCTGTTTTGTCCTATAATTCTAATTCTTTTGTGTTCCTTAATCTTTCCTGGATGTTTTTGGAGCCGAGCCACCCTGTGCTGTAAATCCCTGGAATTTAGGATCTCTGACTCTCAGTCCATTTCACCTGCCAGGTTTAAGGTCTGTTTTGGGAAACAGCCTGAGATTTACTTTTCCTTTGCAAAGTCCTGTGGGAAAATGCAACTGGATCCGTGCAAAAAGCTTGGGAGAGAGGCAGCAACAGCCTTGGAACCCAGGGAATGCCACATCTACCTGTCCATATATTGAAGCCTTTCTTTTGACAGGAGTTTTGTGGGATAGGGTTGAGGAGCAGGTGAGACAAAAGCAGAAGTGATTCCAAAGGGACCTCCAGGAGATTCTGCAGGATTTGGGAGTTTCTGGTTTTGCTCACTTTACATTCCTCAGCTTTTTCACCCGCCCCTTAAAATTTGGAAGATTGGTGTTCCTAAAGCTGATTTGTTTTTGATCAGGGACCCCATTCAAGTTTCTTTTCTGGACTTGGTGTTGTCCTGGCAGTTGCTTTGGTCGCCGAGTTTTCTTTGGGTCAGAAACTCCATCGAGGGACATCTGTGCCAAGGACTGGAGCTCTCCTGCTGGAACAAGTCCTGTGAGGAGACTGAGGGAACTGGGAAGGGTCTGGAGCCCTAGGAGAGGCTGAGGGAGCTGGGAAAGCCATGGAAAGGGTGCCCAGGCCTTGGAAGTGCCCAGGGAGGTTTGGAGTGCCCATCCCTGGAGGTGTCCCAGGAATTCCTGGAGGTGGCACTCAGAGCTCTGGGCTGGGACAAGGTGGGGATCAGGTACAGCTGGGACTCGGTGACCTTGAAGAGCTTTTCCAACCTCAGGGATCCTGGGATTCTGTCTCCAAATCCCAAAGCACAGCCCAGCGAGCACAGAAATATTTGTAGGGCTGGATTTTCGGCTGATAAATGCATCGGAAAGAACAACAACTGCTGGAACTGATCCTGGCAGCATCTCAGTGGAAGTTTCAAGGAATAAGCACAATATTAATTCCACACTTTGCCTTCAGCACAAAGCTCGGGATGAGAAGCTGTGAACAAGAAAAAGCAGCACAGTCCTGACACTGTCTGAGTAACAAAGGAGCGCTAAAAATATTCCCAGACGTTGTTATCATCCCAGATATTATTAAAGACTGCGAGGCCTAAAGGAAATTACAACACCCTGGAGATTAAAGGAGCCTTATCCCAGCTGCCTGCGCTGCCTCATCCTCCACACTCATGGAACTGTGGAGTGTTCATTTGTGGGATAAGAAATAAACAAAGGAAGTGGTAAAACTCTGACACAGGTGCCCAGAGAGGCTGTGGCTGCCCCCGGATCCCTGGAAGTCTCCAAAGCCAGGTTGGACATTGGTTTGGAGCAGCCTGGGATAGTGGGAGGTGTCGTTGCCATGGCAGGGGTGGCACTGGATGGGATTTAAGACCCTTCCAAGCCAAACCATTGTGGAATTTTCCAATTCTTTGTTGTACAAAGGAGAGGAACAATGGATCTGAGATTCCTTCTGAAAATTCCCCAGGCTCATCCCAGCAGTGCAGATCCCATTAGCACAAAACAAGGAATCGCTGCACACCAGATGTTGTCCATGCGGCTTTTCTGAAAAAAATTGTTTTCTTTATGTACCAAGACTTTTCCCCCACTTTCAAGTACCAACAAATGATTTGTTCTCATATTTTCACGGAGGAGGAGAGAGCTGACAGACTGTTGGTCTGACCAGTGTGTTGGAGGGGTGGCAGCTTCACCCTCCAATCCACTGTCACCTTTGGAATTCTATCAAATGTCAAAGATGGAAATAAAGTTCCTTCTTTTCCAGCACAACTCAGCGTGTGGGAGCAATTCTTTCCTGTCTCCATTCCACACACCAGGAGCTGCTGCTCAAATGTAGGGAATAACTGATCCTAAAAGACCAAAACCTAATGGATTTAAAGGATTTGCTCCCCAGCCATGTCAAACCCTGAGCTGGGAATGAGCAGCATTCCAAACTCCAACAGGTCCGTCGTGAAATTGTTCTCTTGGCTTGGGAAGTGAAGATCAACTTCCAAGAAAACACGTGGGGCCTCATTTTAATCCCAAATCCTATTTAACTCCAGCATTAATTACCATGGAAAGCCAAAGGCTTCTGTTCATGTTTAAAGGGTTTTAAAGCCTTTTCATGCTTCACCTTGAAGGAGCTGCCACTCATCAGCAACACATCAAAGCTTAATTTGCTCTGCTCCAGCACAAAGTCCTCACTCCATGCTTGGCAAAGCTCCTTGGGTTAATTACTGGCTCCAAGGAAAAGGGCAAATTAAATGTAATTAGCCAACGGCTGAATGATGGAAGAATTTCCTGTTGCATCACATGTTGCACCTAATTAATGACATCACCTCTCTTTTCTTTAAGTGGATTTGGAAATGTTTGGGGAAGAAACAAGGCAGAGGTTTTATAACGAAGCCCAAATTTGCATTTTCCTTGGAGCAATCCCAAGCAGGGATTATTTCAACTGTGCATCCCTGGAAAAGTAGGGATCAACTCTCTCTTTTACAGCCGGTGCACCAAAGCTGCTGCCATCTCCAAAACTCTCTGGTACTTCTGCTCTTCCCGTTTTTCCATCAGAACAGCTTTTCCCAGTTTTATCCTGTGCTTTTCCCAGTTTTATCCTGTGCTTTTTCCTGCTCTTAGCGCTTTGGCCTTTCCTGTTCATTTGAGACATTAACTGAAGAAATCCCGCAATCATTGAGGTTGGAAAAACCCTTTGGGATCATTGAGTCCAACCTGCGCATGATTCCAACCTTAAGTGCCACATCCAGGAATTCCTTGGACACCTCCAGGGATCAGGATTCCAAACCTCCCTGGCCAGCCCTTTGCAAGGCCTGACCACCCTTTCCATGAAAAAATTCCCCCTGATATCCAACCATCAGGTGGAAATTTGGAATAGCCCTTTGGGAACATCAAGAGGATCCTCGACTTCAAATTCCCATTTCTCATGGCGTCATAAGTCCGGAAAAANCCCGCCCCTTAAAATTTGGAAGATTGGTGTTCCTAAAGCTGATTTGTTTTTGATCAGGGACCCCATTCAAATTTCTTTTCTGGACTTGGTGTTGTCCTGGCAGTTGCTTTGGTCGCCGAGTTTTCTTTGGGTCAGAAACTCCATCGAGGGACATCTGTGCCAAGGACTGGAGCTCTCCTGCTGGAACAAGTCCTGTGAGGAGACTGAGGGAACTGGGAAGGGTCTGGAGCCCTAGGAGAGGCTGAGGGAGCTGGGAAAGCCATGGAAAGGGTGCCCAGGCCTTGGAAGTGCCCAGGGAGGTTTGGAGTGCCCATCCCTGGAGGTGTCCCAGGAATTCCTGGAGGTGGCACTCAGAGCTCTGGGCTGGGACAAGGTGGGGATCAGGTACAGCTGGGACTCGGTGACCTTGAAGGGCTTTTCCAACCTCAGGGATCCTGGGATTCTGTCTCCAAATCCCAAAGCACAGCCCAGCGAGCACAGAAATATTTGTAGGGCTGGATTTTCGGCTGATAAATGCATCGGAAAGAACAACAACTGCTGGAACTGATCCTGGCAGCATCTCAGTGGAAGTTTCAAGGAATAAGCACAATATTAATTCCACACTTTGCCTTCAGCACAAAGCTCGGGATGAGAAGCTGTGAACAAGAAAAAGCAGCACAGTCCTGACACTGTCTGAGTAACAAAGGAGCGCTAAAAATATTCCCAGACGTTGTTATCATCCCAGATATTATTAAAGACTGCGAGGCCTAAAGGAAATTACAACACCCTGGAGATTAAAGGAGCCTTATCCCAGCTGCCTGCGCTGCCTCATCCTCCACACTCATGGAACTGTGGAGTGTTCATTTGTGGGATAAGAAATAAACAAAGGAAGTGGTAAAACTCTGACACAGGGTGCCCAGAGAGGCTGTGGCTGCCCCCGGATCCCTGGAAGTCTCCAAAGCCAGGTTGGACATTGGTTTGGAGCAGCCTGGGATAGTGGGAGGTGTCCTTGCCATGGNTTTTTCCATCAGAACAGCTTTTCCCAGTTTTATCCTGTGCTTTTCCCAGTTTTATCCTGTGCTTTTTCCTGCTCTTAGCGCTTTGGCCTTTCCTGTTCATTTGAGACATTAACTGAAGAAATCCCGCAATCATTGAGGTTGGAAAAACCCTTTGGGATCATTGAGTCCAACCTGCGCATGATTCCAACCTTAAGTGCCACATCCAGGAATTCCTTGGACACCTCCAGGGATCAGGATTCCAAACCTCCCTGGCCAGCCCTTTGCAAGGCCTGACCACCCTTTCCATGAAAAAATTCCCCCTGATATCCAACCATCAGGTGGAAATTTGGAATAGCCCTTTGGGAACATCAAGAGGATCCTCGACTTCAAATTCCCATTTCTCATGGCGTCATAAGTCCGGAAAAAAAAAATCCAATCTGAACAGTGCTGGAAAAAAAAGAATTCATGTTTCTCATGGTCTTGTTATAAATATCTCAATGAAAAACTTTTCCAAATAAAAGCTTTTCTAATGGAGAAGAAAAGCCTGGAGAAAGTTGCCTCTCCCAACATTTTAGGAAGATGTCGGAAGGTGATAAAAATCAGAAGGAATTTTCCAAGTGCTTGATAATGGGAAAGGAAAAGAGAAGTTTAATGGAGCTTTTCTGTTTGAATGTGATTTATTTATCCCCAAACTTGTGTCCACTCCTCCATACTCAACTTCCACGGGTTAAAGCACAAAGGGAATAACTCTGGCATGGGAATGTCAACATTTAGGAGTTGATAAATGGCCTGGAGAAAAAATTTGACCTACAAAAACTGGGAATAAAGTCTTTAATTGACATTTGAGTGTGGATGTGGCATTTGGGGACATGGGACAGTGGTGGGCTTGAAAGTGCTGGGGAATGTTTGGATTTGATGGTGTTGGAGGGCTTTTCCATCCGGAATAAATCTGGGATTCCAGGATTATAAAAGAAATTAAAAAGAAAAATGTTTTTTCTGTGCAGAGGAGTGATTTCCCTATGGAATTCATCACTTTGGGGAGTCAAAGGAAGTCAAAACACGGCAAGACCTGGAATTAACAGGCTGGGATGAGTACTGGGAATATCCGGAGTGGCTGCAATTAGTCATAGGAAAAATACCAGCGAAGAGATGAAAATTCACATTTTCCGCTCCAAGTAATCCCCAGATCTAAAGGTAAAATCTCCTTTGTGGAGTGGATTATTCCTGAGCCGTTCATTCCCGGCTCTGCCTTTCCTTGGAGACACCCATTATAAATTCCTGCCTCAGAAACAGCACTTTTTAAATGGGAATTTTGAGACTCATTCAAGGAACTGGAAGTTTAGAAGCTTAAAAGGTGCACTTGAACGGGAGAAATCCCTGCAAAGTAACTCTTGGAATGCGTGAGTTACAGGGAACATTTTCTTTTCACTTCCTTTTAAGGATGAGGTGAATCTGTCCTGGCTATTTATGAATAATTCTATTTTATTTCTGTAGTCAAGGATTATAAAAAAAAAGTTCGCAATTTTGTGCTCTACGTGAAGGCTACAGCTCACAAACTCAAATCATAACTACATTTAGGAATTTATGGCCAGGTTGGAAGTTTATTTTAGGGTTATCTCTGCATTTTTCCACTTTCAGTCCTACAGAAGGGCAATTTCCAAGGAAAATAAACCCTGCTTAGTCTGCTTTCCCTTTCACACCCTCTGGTTCATTTGATTCAATATTTAATTTTTCTTATCAGTTGAGAATCACAAATTTCACTCCAGCTGTGTCCTGGTTTTTTTATGTATTATATGAAATTAATTTTCTGTAGGCTGGAAAATAATAATAAAAATTGATTTTTTTTTCATTATTCCTCTGAACAATTTAATTTTGGAAAAGATACAATTTAGGGAAGGTGAAGGTAGATTTTGTTTTTCATTTTCTTCCAAAGAAAGATGGATTCAAAGCTTCAAATCCTTCATTTCTTTTAATTCTCCTTTTCCTTCAGTATTTTGTTTTTTAACAAAATGGGATGAGAATAAAGGAAAGAGGAGAGGAGGGAAAAATTGAGCTATTCCATAAAATTACAGAATCCCAGAATGGTTTGGATGGAGAAGGATCTTAAATCCCATCCAGTTCCATGGGCAGGCACAACTTCCACTGTCCCAGGTTGATCCAAGCCCCATCCAACCCGGCCTTGGACACTTCCAGGATTTGCAGGAGGAGGATGAGGCACTTCCAATCCCATTCCTGCCTGGATGGGCCCTTGACCATCATCAGAATTCTGGTCTCCATAATCAGAATTTTTCCCATAAAATCTCTTTCCCCAAATCCCCGCAGAGAGGGATGGCTGTGCGCAGTTCCCTTATCTTTCCAAGGTGTTCGCTTCCCAGATTTATCCTGTGATTTCCCCAGCACTGTTTTGAGCATTTCCAGCTTTTTTGCAAATAATTTCCCTTCACTTCTTGCTCCCAATTAACCTTCCTGACTCCCTTTAATCCCGTTAACCGCGCTCTCCGCCGTTTCCATCTTTCCGCGGACTAATGGGGTTTTTTCATCCCTTTCCTTTTGATTCCCGATTTAATGATGTTGTTATTGCTGCTGTAAAACCAGCTGGTTATTGATAACTCCTGCTCATTACTAAATTAAACTCGGCCTTATCAGCACTCAAGGCTCAGCCTTGATGTGGAAATCAACCCTTCAGTGTTTTCCACTCGTTCCCAAGGTTTGATTTCCTGGATATCTGATGGTAAATCGTTCCTCTCAGTGCTTCAAGAAGAAAATTCCACTGTGGCTTTGTCCAGGGTTTATTAAAAATATGCACAAGAGATCAGGCTGTCACTCTGGGAGAGGTTCAAATGTTCTGAAGTAAAACTGCTCTGAAATTATAAAGAAAGGGGAGAAATGTTTCACAAAAACCTTCACAATCATTGGAAAACACAGAAGTTTTTAGTGTTTGTGGCACAGACATCCTTCAAATAAATTCATGTCGCCTTTTGTGTCACAAAGTGAGGAATTTTAATTTACTTTTATTTTATTTTATTTTATTTTATTTTATTTTATTTTATTTCATTTCATTTCATTTTATTTCATTTTATTTTATTTTATATTTTACCTACAAAATCCGAGAGCTGGATCTTGGGCCTGCAAAATCTTGGGCCGACAAAATCCAACAGCTTCCCCATTTCTTTACAGGGATAAACCAAATATTAATTCCCAGATGGCCCTGAGAGAACAAAGAACTGGAGCAACCTGGAATAGTGGGAAGTGTCCCTGCCCATGGCAAGGGGTGGAACCGGATGGGCTTTAAGGTCCCTCCAACCCAAAGCATCCCAGGATTCTCTGAATATTTTTTCTCCTTTTCTTTTCCCACTAAGGGCATTCCCAGGGACGATTTCCTCCAAAGCTGACAGGGCAGGTGATTTTTTTCCCGAGTTTTTTCTCAAGGATGAAATGTTGGTTTTTCTGTGATCCTGCTTGAGTCTACCAAGCTCCCAAGCCAACAAATCTCCATGATCCAATAACTGGAATGAGCAGATGTCTGGACACCCTCAGTTGCCAAATAAACTGAGTGGAATTATGTTAAGAAGATCAGAGGGATGTGGATCTGTTGGGATGGAGGATCAGAGGAGGCCACGGAGCTGCTCCAAGGGCTGCTCTGGAGTCATTCCCAGAGTTGGGAATGTTCCCCTGGAGAGGAGAAGGCTCCAGGGAGAGCTCAGAGCCCCTGCCAGGGCCTGAAGGGGCTCCAGGAGAGCTGGAGAGGGACTGGGGACAGGGAATGGAGGGACAGGACACAGGGAATGGGATGGATGGGAGATGGGCAGGGATGGATGGGAGATTGGGAATTGGGAATTCCTGGCTGGGCTGGAATTCCCAGAGCAGCTGTGGCTGCCCTTGGATGTGTCCAAGGCCAGGTTGGACATTGGGCTTGGAGCAAACTTGGACAGTGGGAGGTGTCCTTGCCCATAGCACTGGATGAGATTTAAAGTCTCTTCCCACCCAAACCATCCCAGGATTCTCTGAAAACTTCCCAGGAAATCCATCTCAGGCAGTTTCTACTCAGACCAATCTTGCCAAGGCCACAGCAGCTGCCCTGACAAATCTTTCTCCCGAAGGATTAACTCATCCCTGATGGAATTTAGGCAGCTTTTGCTGCCAGAGACAAAGCTCCTCGTTCCGAACAAGAGCAAATCAGGAGTGCAAAGCGAGGGTCAGCAGCACAAAAAAGCAGGATTTTTCAAAATTTAGATGTGTTCTCTTCCTAATGGGAGGAGGTCATGGAAGTTCATGGAGAGCTCGGGAGGGCGGTGTTTTAAGGAATAAGAAATCAAGTCAGGTATCAGCTGCCTAGAAATGAAATTAAACTCGACATTTCTGTTCCTGAGAGAGAAAATGAGCAGACAAAAGGATCAAAAGCAAGGAGGGCAACTGGCAGGAAATGATATCCAGCAATTATTGGACGAGATGGGATTGCAGCTTTTCCATGGCACGAGGATAAAGCCAGGGTCTTCCTAATCTTTCCAAGGAAGAATATTCAGAAATAAGTATGGCCAATGCCAAATTTAGTGTAATTTTGTTGAAATCACTTGAAGAATTCAAGTGGCTGCTGGAGCCCGGGGTATTTAGAGCAAAAAAAGGCTGGAATTCTGTGCCAATGATGTGGGAAGAGGGAATGGAGCTTTCCCAGCTGCTGGAATTATTTCACCTTGGCCACTTATTAATCCTAGTGAGTTTTACACACAATTCTTGTGTTTCCACGGGGCCTTGTGACATTGGGAAATATCCCTTTCCTAAAATCCCATATTCCCAATTGGAAATATTTTCCAATTCCTTCCCATCCTTAGCAGAGTTCCTTTAGCACCAGCTCCAAAGATGTCCCATTTATCATCCTTCCTGGAATTTTGTCCAATTATTATCCAGGTCTCAAGTTATTATCCTTCCTGGAAATTTAACCAAGCCAAAACACTTGGATAATTTCCTTTGCTTTTTCCCAACAACAGGGTTTTAGATCCTGCCTTTCTCCTTTATTCCTTGTATTCCTGGCGAAAAACCGCAGAGTTCTGGGTGGGTTTTTAAAACTTATTTTAATTTTTTACCCTTCCTTCCTGCTTTCCTAAGGACTGGGATGTTTTGCTTGATGCAGTGAATGAAATGGGAGATTTCCTTGTGTTTTTCCATGGAAGCTGCAGTGCAGAGGCAGCTGAGTCTCTTCTCCACCTCTGGAAAACCAAAAGGAAAATTTCCCATCCAGATGGACTTGACTGACCTTATTCTGGGTCTAATGTGACTCTTTAATTTTTGAAAGCAGGAGGTTTTTGGTTTTTAATATGGAGTGGAATATCCAGCACAGTGAAAATTACTGAGTATTCCCAGTTTTGATAAATTATAACCCAAGTTCTACTCTGGAATAGACTCAGGAATATCTCAGACTTAAAGGAAGCTTTATCCATTTGCACCTGGTTGGATTCTGTCACTTAAAAAGCTGCTAAATCCCAGCATGAGCTTATTTGGGGACCTGTCAAGGTGTGCTGCCACTTAAAGGAGTGCCAGGAGAGGGAATTTTCACCTTCCTTAAATTCCCTTCTTTCAATTCCCTTCCTTAAATTGCTTGAATAGGAATAAATACATGGATACACTGGAATATTCTGTTTTTTTTCAGACAATTCAGGGATCAGGTAGCTGAATGTAACATGGTTATGTTTGCTTTGTTATTCTTTGTGTTGTGCATGGACTGCAGGATATGGGAAAACCTTTAAATCCATTCTTGATTGACTGGGATCAATCAGGACTCGTATTCCTATGGAAAACCTTGAAATCATATTCCTGATTGATTGAAATGATGATTTATCCCACAAATTCAATGCAAATTCTGGAATTTTCTACCTGGTAACTCGAGTTTTCTGCTTGATAACGCCCTGTCCGACAGCACAAACCAAGGATTCTTTCCCTGCCCCTGAAACCTGGGAACATTCCTGTAAAATTCATCCATCAGCATCTTTCTCTTACCTTGGATGTCCTTTCCCTGCCCAGGGAGCCCTAAACTCTCCCAGAGCTGGAGGGAGGATTAAACGTGGTTTGCTGAGCCTGAAATGAGAGCAGCAACTCCAGCCCCGAGAGCTCCAGGAGTGGGAGGATTTGCCCGGCCATGGAAGTGAGTCCGGAATCTTCTAAAGATGCTCCAGGGAGCAGCTCCTCCCTCCTCATCCAGGGCTGATTTTCCACATCCTTCCCTGCCTTTCATCCCCGAGGATGAGAACAGGCAGAGCTCCGTGGCGGCAATTGTGTCAGACCAGGCTGGCAGGTTGCATTTAACACCTTTTTTCCTTTCACACGGACACAGCAGCACCTGGGAAATGGGGAAGAAAACTTGGAGCGGGAAAGAGTCTGGGAAGCACAAGGAGAATTTTCCCTCACACGTTATTTTCTGATAATATTTTTTGGTTTATGAGCAAGCAGCCACGGCCCCCCTGAAGATTTCCATGATTTGATTTACAGATCACCAATCCACGTTTGGAGCAGCAAATCCAGGAATTATGGAGGTAGTAGTAAATGTGGAATTTAGTAGGAATGGCTTATGGGGTTTGTGAACTCTCCCTTGTCTGCACCTCCTTATTCGGAATGATGGAATGGTTTGGGTTGGAAGGACCTTAAATTCCATCCCATCCCATCCCATCCCACCCCTGCCATGGCAGGGACACCTCCCACTGTCCCAGGCTGCTCCAAGCCCAATGTCCAACCTGGCCTTGGGCACTGCCAGGGATCCAGGGGCAGCCACAACTCTGCTGGAAATTCCATTCCAACCCCTCCCCACCCTCCCAGCTAGGAATTCCTTCCCAATATCCCATCCATCCCTGCCCTCTGCCATTCTGGATGGGCTTTGAGGTCCCTTCCAACCCAACCCATTCCATGATTCTGTTTTAAGGAAAAGCAGCCCCACCCTGTGCTGTGCTGTTTATCCTGGCCTTACCTCTCCATTTGCTTCCATCCCAGAAATCCACATCCAGAGCTCTCCCTTTCCTACACAGAAGCGAGCAGAGCGTTTCCCTTTATGTCAAGGATAATCCTCTGGGGGTTCTTTCCCTTTTCCCAAATTCTGGGTGCTCCTGGCTCTGCTGGAGAGGCCTCATCCCTAGAACGAACCTGTCTGCCCTCCCAAACATCCATAATGGAGCAAGCACCAAGACTAATGCAGGCCTTAATGCGAGTTTTGAAAGTGTTTATTGTGCCTGATTAATTAAACGCCTCATAAAGGGAGGGAAGAGAGCTGCAACCCCAGTTCCAGAGGAAAATAAATCCTCCTCCTGTAATAAATCTGGATTTTAATCTTTATGGATCCTCTCACCTGTGAATCAGCAGCGCCTCTTCCGTCGCCGTCTCCAGCAATGAATCAATTGTCCCGACGTTTTCCAGCCGTTGTTATGCCCCCGCCATTCCCAACCCCTTTGTTGATGCAGCAACCTCGGGAATCATCCATTCCCAGAGAACAGCGGAGCGGGATCAAATTTGGGAGCACAACGGCGGTGTCAGGGTGGTTTATGGAGCCGTAACAATGTGGGGAACGACAGCTGGGGACCCCGGCGTGCGTGGAATGCGAGGTTGGCTCCAGTGATTCCTCGGAATTCTGCTCGTTCCAGGATGGATGGGTGGCACCGTGCCACTCAAAGTGGAAGGAGAAGCACTCCTGGAATATCAAGTGGAGGATAGACTCTGCTTCAGCGGGCAGGTGGTGGCTCTGGAATGTTGATGGGGACGCCCTGCGGAAATGTCGGGAGAAACGACGGTAGAGGAGCAGCCCTGCCGATCTTAATTCCATGAAGGATTTTAATTCCACGAAAGATCCTAATTCCATGAAGAGTCTTGATTCCATAAAGGAAGGACTGGTCTGGAGAGATGCTTTTTTATTTATCCTGATGAATTTTGCTGGATATCCAGAAGCTAGGCAGTGACATCCAGGCAGGATCTGTCAGGTTTGGGTGCAAAAGTTTGATAGGAAAAGGGGGAATGGATTAAGCTGAAGGAGGGAAGGTTTAAATTGGATATTGGGAAGGAATTCTTCCCTGTGAGGGTGGTGAGGGGCTGGGATGGAATTCCCAGAGAAACTGTGGCAGCCTGATCCCTGGAAGTGCCCAAGCCAGGCTGGATGGAGCAGAGCACAGGGGGAAGGTCACGGAGCCATTGGTGCCACCAGGACATGGTCACAAGGACGCTTCCAGAAGGAGCAGCATTCCCACCGAGGGTTTTCCAGAGGGAATGTGGACAGGGAAAAATGCTGGATTTGAAATGTCACCCCTCAGGGCCAATCTGTCTCTCAGTGCTAATTATGGGCACTTACTACTGTAAAATATGGATACTGATTCCATAAAATAAGTATACTTTCCGATTTAACTATTTAATTATTTCCCATTTAATTATTTATCATCACACCCCTTGGAGACAGGGAGAAAAAGGAGTGATCCTGAGTCACCTCAGCACCCATGATTTTGGCAGCCAGGGATTGAGGCTAAGGACCAACCAGAGTTTCACCTGTGGATAAAGTGCAGGAAAAGGTTATTTTAGAGGGAAATTAATCCTTCCTGTCCTAAATCCCCTTCCACTGATGTCTTCAAGGCCCTGGCCCTCAAGGATGTCTATTTATGTACCTAAAAACCCATTAATGCACCTAAGCCCCCATATTTTTATACCTATAAACTTATTTAGGCACCGAAACTCCACTATTGATGCACCTAAAAATGACTGAGACAAAGGCACAAAGCTCCACTCAAATCAGCACAAGAATCAAACCCCAAACCTTGCATTTCTCATTCATGTCCCAACCAGCTCCTGGATCATATCTGGAGTGATCACAGAGAAACCCCTTCCTAAATCCAGAAAAACCCCTTCCTAAATTCAGAGAAGCCCTTTCCCAAATCCAGAAGAACTCTTTCCTAAACCCAGAGAAACCCTTTCCTAAATCCAGAGAAACGCCTTCCTAAATCCAGAGAAACCCTTCCCTAAACCCGGAAACCCTTTCCTAAATCCAGAAGAACCCCTTCCTAAATCCAGAGAAATCCTTTCCTTACTCAGGCTCCCCAGTTTCTGCACAACTCCTAAATTTGGTGGTGTTTTTTTCCCAGCCTTTGGTTTATTTGGCATCGTGACCTTGCTCCACCATCGAGGTGACACCAAAACATCAGCAGAAGATGGCAAAGAGCTGTTGGCTCACGTAGCCCTGGAGGCTTTTTTTCATGGAATGGGGAATGGTGGAGGCGGATTCCAAGGGAATTCCAAGGGGATGGGGTAAACTGGGAGGTGAATGGAATGGGAATATCTGTTCACAGGATCCAATGAATGTGACTTTGGAATTCAGGCCCCACTTGTGTCATATTTTAGAAATATCAAGATGTTTATCACTGGGTAAATGAAATATCATTGATATTTCAAAACATTGGGTAGAACAAGCACAATCTCTTCCTCCTTTGGTTTTATGTCCTTTTATAAACCATTCCAATGCCACTTTTGTGCCTTCCAGGATTACAATGCTGAATTGGATAATTCCAACAGCAAAGTTGTTGTTAACAAGACCCAGAAAAGTGGGTCTTGGTATCAATTTTAAACTTCAGATTTTTCAAGATCACATCCAAGTCTCTATTTTTAAAATATATTTTTTAAAATGTTGTTGCAAGCTCCTTAGGAATGCAAATAACTAAAAATTAAATCCTCTCAGGCATCCCCAGAGCTGCTGCTTATTTATTTATTTAAATTTAATTCACGATGGTGGGAACCCTTTTTATATTAAATTATGGGCAGGAGAACAGAGCCCAGCTCTCCAAGCAAGGTCTCAGTGGTGGAGAGAACTCATTAATGTCATTCAAATAAATTGGTGTGAAATATGATCATCCCAAGCAGTACATTTATTTACACTTGGAAATCAGGAATAATACTGTTAGGATATATGAGGCAGCAATTAGGGAATATGGCTGCAGGTATTCAAGGAAATATCATTCAGCTTCTGCTGCAAAAAAGGGAATATTTTATTGCTGCTGTCTCTGTCTAATTGAATAATGAGGATTCCAGCGCTCTTTTACAGGTGGAGCTGAAATGGAAATTTCAATTGAGTAAGGGATGAATTCCCCCGGAGCAGAGTTGGGATAATAAAAGGGTTTGTGTCTGCTCCCTGCAAAATCTTTGTTCTGCTTTAATTGCAAACCCCTGGGGGCTGTTCCGGTGGATGTCCTGCTCCAGATGGGGCTGGAGAAAGAAATAGAAATGGGGAATCATGGAATGGTTCACGAGGGAAGGGATCTTAAAACCCATCCTGTCCCACCCCCTGCCATGGGCAGGGACACCTCCCACTCTCCCAGGCTGCTTCAAGTCCCATCCAACCTGGCCTTGGATGCTTCCAAGGATGGGGAGTCCACAAATTCTCTGGGAAATCTTACTTCCTGGTGGTTTAACCTAAATCTTTTCATCCTTGTGCTGCCCTAGTTCTTCCTTCTGCACCATCCCCAGGGAAAGAAACAGGGCACATCCCACAGTAGAGTCAAGAATTCCTTGTTCCCACCACCACTGAAGCCACCACCCAGGGATCTCCAAAGGGCAATTCCAGCTAAATTCACCTTTGAATTGAATCACACAACCATGGAATTGTTAAGGTTGGAAAAGACTCTTAAGGTCACCAAGTCCAACCATAAACCAGCACCACCCTCATGGTCACCACTAAACCTGAATGTCCCCAAGTGCCACATCCACACATTTTGGGGGCACTTCCAGGGATGGTGAGTCCACCACTGCCCCGGCAGCCTGTGCCAGGGCTGAACAACCTTTTCCATGAAGAAATTTTCCCTAAAATCAGATCCAAACCTTCCCTGAGGAAGGCCATTTCCTCAACGGGGGGTGTTGGGAGAGAGGGGAGCAAGAGGAAGCAAGGCAGTGACAGCTCGGAGCCATCCAAAGGGATGAACACCGGGATTGTCGCTGCTCCCATCCCATCTTTGGGCTTTCCTCCAGTTTTATGATATTCCTTTGACATACAGAGAATTTGGAGAGAGCAACCAGGAAATCCCAGCGTTTCTGAGGTCTCCAGGCTGTGTGACACCATCCTGCAGCTCTGCTTCCAGCTCATCCCAAAAATAAATGGCTTTTCCCTGTGTTTAGCCACCACTAGGAAAAGCTGCTGCTGTTATGGGGTCTTATCTCATTAATATTTTAAATTAATTATATTATAAAGGCCCATGGCAACACTTTCAGCGTGAATACCCAAGCTTTTAGGAATTTTGTAACCACCACAACGCCCTGAAATTCCTTTGGATTCCTGGAATCAGTGGAAGCAGCTCCGTTTGGGAGATCACAAAGTATTGCTGCATTAGGAGGTTGGGATTGCTCCACACGTCCCTGTCACATCAGTCATTGAGCAGTCACATCCTAATAAAGCACCGTGAAATTTGTAATTTCCAAGTCAGATGAGCGCAGATTCCCACAATAAAGTCATCCCAGCACATGGAGAAGAAATTAAGCTCCAGCTTTGTCACTGCAAGGAATTTCTGTGTGCTGGAGTACCCAGGGTGGCTTTTTTCCCCCGCTTTTTTTTTTTTTTTTTTGGTTGCTGTTTTCTTATTGATGAATGAGCCCAAAAGGCTCTTAAATAACTTCCCTCTGCAAAGGTGTTTTAATAAAAATCCAGAAATAGAAAAAAATAAATTCCACTTTTTTGAATAACATTATAACCCGTAGATTTCTTTGGGAGCCTGTGGATTCATGGCCCAGATCAAAGGACTGAATTCAGCTGTATTTCCATGTTTGTGTACAGAAAGAGGAAATAAGTTGGAGAGTCATATATTACTATTCTGTTAATATTAAGATTAATTTCTGTATGGTTTAGTTTAAGTTTAGGTTAAGTATTGCTCTGTTAAATTATGTTATTTTAAGTTCTGCTAAGTTTTGGCCCTGTTGAGTTTGAGTTAAAGCTAAGCTTAAGTTTTATAAAGTTCAAGTAATAGTAGATTTATATCCTATTAATTGAAAGTTTTTGTATCTCCCCTTCTCTTTGAGCAAATGCTGGAGTGAGGAACAATCTGTTCCAGCAGGAATTTCATCCCTGCTGTCCCACGGCTCACTAGAATGGATGGATTTGGGTTTGTTCAACCAGTCGTGGGCAAAACATTTGGCCAGTTTTGCAGCGCTGCCATCTGTGAAGGCAGCCAGGTTGTCCGGCAGCGCTGGAAATGTCACTGCCTCCAACAAGGCCCTAATGGGAATTTAATCCGGGGGCCTTTTTGATTAATTAACTAGCAGCTGATTAATGGGATGTGGTTGGGCATGGAATGAGTGTGGCCTGGTTTGGGTCCTCTCCCAGGGGTGGGAGCTGACTCAGCACAGCCCCACTGGCATAGGAAGAAATTCCCAAGGAAACACTGGAATCCTGCCCAGCAAACATCAGGAAATGCCATAATTAAGGTGGAAGAACAATCCAGATCCGTCCCTTCCGTTGTTCCTGGTGTTTTTCGCCGTGGTCCCACTCAGCGTGCAGTGTTGCAGTGCTTTGGATGTGACCCTTGGGGACATGGGGCAGCGGTGACCTTGTGTGGAGCGGTGACAGGAAAGGATTGCTCTTACATGTTGAGTTGTGCTGGAAAAGAAGGAACTTTATTTCCATCTTGGACATTTGATAGAATTCCAAAGGTGACAGTGGATTGGAGGTTGGAGTTGCCACTTCTCCGACACACTGGCCAGGCCAACAGTCTCAACTCTCTCCTCCTCCATGAAAATACGAAAACAAACCATTTGTTGGTACTTAAAGTGTGGGAAAAATCTTGATACGTGAGGGAAACAATTTCTCAGAAAGGCTGCGCGGGCAACAGCTTCGGGGATGTGGGCCAGTGGTGGCCTTGGGGACACGGGGCAGTGGTGGCCTTGGGGACACGGGGCAGTGGTGGCCTTGGCAGTGCTGGGTTGAAGGTTGGGCTTGATGGTCTTAGAGGGTTTTCCAAGATCCGGGGCGGCGTAATTCCATGATTCCATGTCCTGGAGCTGCCACAGTGCACCTTGAGACACCTCTGGCCTGCTTCCCAAACGTGTTTAACTTCACAGGTTTCTCTTTGATGCTTTTGTAGAACTTCTCCCAGTCATGTCCCAGTATTCCCTGTATTATTCCCAGTATTCCATGCAAACCTCTGCTCCAAGGTGAGGGGATAAGACACTTTCCCTCTCATAAATTAGAGGATGAGGTGCATTTGCACTAGGCCAAACACCCACAGCAGGATGGAGCCATCCAAGGATTGTTGGTGACGCTCCTTGAGAAAAAAACAGGATGTGACTGGAGAAGGGGTTGAAGGTTAGTGGGAATTTTCTGGGAATGCCATCCCTGTTCTGGCTCCTGGAGATCAGCACAGCCCAGCACGGGGCAGGAATGAGGCTGGGAAGTGCCCACGGACTGGAGGGGGATCGAGACCACCCCAGACCCCTGGAATCTCCAACCCATCCCCAGGAAGGTCTGGAAGAGCAGACTGTGCAGAGGACTGATTTCCATAAAAAGGGAGAAACTTTCCAGGGTGGGAAACTCATCCTTAAAAAGGTGCCCCCAAATCCCAGGAGATGCCCCAGGACCTTGCACACCCACTTTTCCTCCTCCTCATCCTTCAGCTCCCCAAATCCCCTGGATATTAACTCCATAAAAGGAGTGGTGGTGGCCCCATGGAAAACACCTGATGCCAGGGACATCCTGAACTCCCTGAGGGAGCTGAGCGAATCCTGAGGAGCGAGAAAGGAGGGAATTGCAGAGGAGTGAGGGGATCATCACCCGAGCAACACGAACTTTATGCCTTGACCCGGGTCCCCGGGAGCTCTGGCAGAGGCAGGAACATAAAACATCCCCTAAATCTCAGCCTTGTTCCTTCTCAGAACATCCCTTTTATGACATCTGATAAAAGAGGTTCTTTTATCACCACGGTTTTAGAGGTCAACTGCCTCTTCTGATCTGATTTCTCTCTTTTCCAATTAAGTTACCGTGAATCCCATCAAATTTCCAAGGGAGGGATCAAGAACAATTCCTCTCCTGATCCCGTTAATGCCTGTAAATATCAGCTGTCGCCCCGTTCCCACAATGAGCTAAAGGTGGGAAGAGGAAGACGCCATAAACCACTTTTTACTCAAAGGCAAGGAGTAATAAATGATCTTCATGTCCTTTGAAACCTGAGTGGCTTTTCCTAAGGATATAAATTTCCTTTTAGGAGCCAGCAGATGGACCCATTTCAGGAGTTCATAATTTTATTTTTAATGCTGGTTTTTGGTTTCGGGGGTTTTTTGTCTCTCTTTGGTCCTTGAACATCTTCATGCTGCAGAGAAGGGCTGTGCTGGGAATTCTTCGTGGAGAAAAGGGCCTGAAATACTTTCCTGTGCCATTTCCAGGGAAGGATCCAAAGGATATCACACTGGGAACAATGGAAAAACAAATCTCTGCTCATTTCCACCAAATTCCCTATTTTGGGAACCCTGTCCCAGTGTAATGCTTTACACAAACACATTTGCAACTATTTATACCATCCCAAAATTAAACCTACTATTTTTTTCCTAGAAGGAATTAATAAAGATAAATTACCTCTGTTTCATGTCATCCGAATTAATTTTCCCGAAGGATTTACTCATCATTTGTGGCTATTTATGAAGGAATCCACCCTTCTGCATCTCCTGAATTAATGCATGGATCAATCTGATAGGAAAAAAGCTACATGGAATGTGGGGAGATGCTTAGAAAATGGAAAGATGGATGGATGGATGGATGGATGGATATAAATGGGAAATCACTGCTGCAGTTCAAACATTCCAATGTTGCTCCAAAGGTGCCAGGATCAGATTTAGAAAAGGGGATGAGAACTTCAGGAATTCACAGGAATTTTTAAATTCATTTCCTGTGTTTTTTGAAGTTTGTTACGCAGGAAAATGTCATGTGGGCTTGGCAGCATTGAAAATGTTCCATCCCCAGGGGAAAAATAATTTTAATACAAAATGTCTAAGTTGGGCTCAGGTCAAAGCTGAGCCTTCAGCACATGCTGAGGAGGTTCTTATTTCCAAGGAATTTGCACCCTGTGGTGCTGTGACACCACACCAGGGATCTCCAGAAATGTTCCTGAAATGTTCCCACCTGAAATGTTCCCAGTTTGGGAAAAAAGCAAAACTGCACCCACATTCCTTCCCTTGGGAAAAATCCTTGGACCTTTAAAGAAGAAAGACATCCATGAGGCTCTGGGCTAAATTAATATCCTGAAAATGCAATTACAGAATTGTGGAATGGTTTGTTGTGGAAGGACTTCAAAGCCCATCTCATCCCACCAGGCTGCTCCAAGCCCTGTCCAGCCTGGCCTTGGACAATTCCAGGGATGGGGCAGCCACAGCTTCTCATTCCAATGAGACAAAATAAAACCAAGGTCTAATAAAATCCTGGATGGAAAATCCATGTAAAATAGGAATGAACAGATTTGTCATCTAATTCCTGCCATGTTAAAATGCTGGAATTATTTTTAGCTTGGATCCGTGTGCCAGGACTCACCTGGGAGGATTTTTCTTCCAGCTGGGATACTGGTGCATTATTCCAGGGCAGGAGGCATTGCTTTTGTGGGATAATCTGGAGCCCTTGCAGCTCCTGGAATTTTATCAAGAGTCAAATCAAATTAATTTGTGAGCCACCAACGTGATGCAAATGAGGCAAAAATTCTCTGTTGCTGCAAACTCCCATTGTCTTTCCTGACAGTTTTTATTTATAATGTCCAGGAAGGAGCAGGAAAAATGAAGATCCTGCTGAGAAATGCTGGTGGAAATGGAAGTGAAAGCTTCCTGAAATCCTATTACCTTTTATTTTAATCTGGTCACTATGAAAAGCCTCATTCACGATGAAATCAGCTCTTTTCTTCATCAAATAAAATTGAAAGCCTTTGGGAGCTGCTTTGAGCTCCTCAATCCAATAGCAAGGGCGGACGCAGGAATGAGTGGAAAACCAAAGGTCCTTGGGAAATCACCTGCTAATCGTGTCACTGCTCCCTGCAGGTCACAGCTGCCACTCCTGGGGACAAAAGCAATCCCTCAGCCTCCATGAGGATGATCCCGGGAGGACGGCGCTGCTGGGAGATGCCTCCACCAGGGACAGCATGGAGGGAGTGGAGAATCTCCAGCCTGGGGGTTTGGAAAGGATCTTTTGGAAGTGCTTTGCTTTGTGGTTGGTGTTGAGGCTCTGGAATTGCTCTGTTTGTCCAGGAAAATTTGTTGGGATGGAGGCTCCACCTCTTGTATCCCAATGGAAATGTTGCTCTACAAAACCTTCCTTGAACAAATGAAGAGCCAGAAAATCAGCTCACATTGGTGGTTTCACGTCCCAACCCAGCAGTGCCAGGGGGATTCCTGGGCTGGATCTGGGAGGAACCACCAGGATCAGACTGATAAAATCATGGAATTGTTGAGGTTGGAAAACACCCCCAAGATCAAGTCCAGCCATCAACCACCACTGCCATGAGGCTCACCATTAAGCCAAGTCCTCAGGTACCACATCCACACGGCTTTTGAACACTTCCAGGGATGGGGAATCGCTTCCAATGCTGGACAACCTCTTCTGTGGAGAAATTTTTGGGGATGATGGCTCTGATCAGCACCTTGGGGGAGAAATTGCTTCAGTGGCCACTATGAACTGTTGTTCTGCATCCAAACACCTCTGCAGAGAAGTCTGGGGTAGGTTTGAGCGCTTGGAGGGTTTGGTTACATCCCTTCCTGAGCTGTTCCCAAATCCTCCTTTAAAAAAGGAAGAAAGAATAATAATAATAATAAAAAACCAAATAAAAATAATAACATTCCTTTTTTTTTTTTTCTCCCAGTGCAGCTCTGCTGGTGTTTATTTACAGCCATCGGATTCCTGAATGAAAGAGCAGCTCAGGAAGAGGAATGGTTTTGCCCTTTCCTGGATCCTTTGGACATTGTGCTCAGGCTAACGAGGAATGTGCTTTTTTTCCCGGCCCTGAATGCCCTCAGTGTCTGTGGAAAGCCCCTGACAGCAGCTCCGTGCAGACATTTCCATTTATCCACCTCCTTTCAGGGCGCAGATGCCAAAACTGGACCCGCTCTCACAGCGATGCCCCAGACAGAGGGAATATTGTTCCCTGCATTCCCGTCCCCTCACGAACACCACGTTGTGCCCCTCTTCTTCCTCCCTTCCTTGCACGGCACTATTTGGTTTCCAAGGAAAGTTGGGGGAAAATATCACTTCCATTTAAAAATTTCCCCTTTACCTTCCTGGTCTTTGCATTACACTGCTTTAAAATGTTGTTAATGAAAGGACAGCTTTTCCAGGGAATTCAGATCCCTTCCTCTCGGTGGGCTCTTCTCACTGTCTCATGCAGTTCCCAAAATGGGATGGTTTCCTTTATCCAACCAGATATTCCCGATAGGAAGGGGGAAATCTGTGAGCTTTAATCCTCAAATGGAATCATGCAATGCTTTGGGTTGGAAGGGGTTTTAAGGATCATCCAGTTCCACCCCCTGCCATGGCAGGGACACCTCCCACTGTCCCAGGCTGCTCCAAGCCCCAATGTTCAACCTGGCCTTGGATACTTCCAAGAATCCAGGGGCAGCCACAGCTTCTCTGGGAATTCCATTCCAGGGCCACCCCACCCTCACTGTAAAATAAAATCTTTGTTAAATCTGTCTGATGTTGGAGAACAAGAGAAAAAAAAGCATTAAAAAATCACATCCCAAGATTTAATGGTGGAATACGGGCCTTAGGATTTGTATCATGGAATCATGGAATATCCGGAGTGGAAAAAGCACACAGGGATCATCCAGTCCAGCTCAGACCCCCCAACAATCCCGCCGTGTGCACCCCTGGGAGCATTGTCCCAACATTCCTGGAGCTCTGGCAGCCTCGGGAATGTGCCCATTCCCTGGGAAGTTGTTCCGGTGCCCCAGCACCCTCTGGGGGCAGAACCTTTCCCTGATATCCAACCTAAACCTCCCCTGGCACAGCTTTCACTGTAGTGCTACTAGAAACAAATCTGAATGTTCATATTTCTTTCCCAAAAAAAGGATTACTCCTGCCTCTCCTGCACAGCTCTCCGGGAACACACAGCCCTGCCTTCCACATATTTCAAAATATTCATTATTTTTGCCCTTTCCAGTGTCGCCTCATAAAAATAAATTACAGGAATGAAAATTGGGAAGGCGACGGTTTAATTTCTCAAAAGCAAAATAATGATTCAAGCTGATGGAAATTGGGTTGTCCGATAGGAAATAGGGAATATGCAAATGGCTGGGGGTGGGAAGGAGGGTTCGGTGCCAGCATCGCCCGGGGAGATTTTCCTCCCCAGCTCGGTGCTGGTGATGGGTGTCCATGTCCCTCATGGCCACCATCTCTGTTGGAAGGTTTCCTGCTCATGGCAGGGGTGGAATGAGGAGGGTTTTAAGGTCACTTCCAACCCAATCCATTCCACAATTCTGTGGAATGGAGACAGGAAAGGATTGCTCCCACACGCTGAGTGGCGCCGGAAAAGAAGGAACTTTATTTACATCTTGGACATTTGATAGAATTCCAAAGGTGACAGTGGATTGGAGGGTGAAGCTGCCACCCCTCCAACACACTGGTCAGACCAACAGTCTGTCAGCTCTCTCCTCCTCCATGAAAATATGGAAACAAACCATTTGTTGATACTTAAAGTGTGGGAAAAGTCTTGATACATGAGAGAAACAGTTTCTCAGAAAGGCTGGGTGGGCAACACGATTCCACGGCAATTCCATGATTTTCTGATCCAGTTGCCATCGATCTGGGAAGGTTCCATCACCGGTTTTCCCTCAGTGGGAGATTAGGGACTTCCAGCAATTATTCCCTGCTGTTTCAGGTGGGAAATCCGGGCACGCTTTAGGAGCTAACGCTGATAACTTCCACAGGAAAAAGCCAATAGATAGTTGAAAAAATAATAATTTATCCAGGATTCGTTTACCCTGGAATTTATTTCCTGATCACCCCAGTGGTTTTTAGATGTTGTACACAAGAATTTGTCCTCGGACCAACAGGTGTCTGTCTCCTCCTGCCTGGATTTCTTTCCCTTCAGGGGACTCTTTGCACGATTGTGGCTTTAATTAATATTTTGCAACCTGCTGAGCTGTGGTTGCCTCTCACCAGTTTGAGATCCACTGGTTCCGANAAATTCCTGCTGCTGTCCACCCTGAGGCCCACCTGGCACAACTTGAGGTCATTTCCTCTTATTTCACACCCCCTGAAGCTCTGAGAGGCCAGAGCTGAACCCTCTGCTCCTGACAAGGATGACAAAACCTCTTCAATGTTTCCCTCTAATCTGAGATTCCACATTCGGCAGAAAAGAGGGAATCTTGCCAGGGAGATTATCCCAGTGGCAACACCATGTCCTGCACAGGCAAAGAAAATTTTCGTTTTTAAGCCATTTTTGTTATTAGACAGCAAAATATGGGGAGGGACTTTGGACAAGAGCATGGAATGACAGGACACAGGGAATGGCTTCCCACTGCCAGAGGGCAGGGCTGGATGGGAGATTGGGAATTGGGAATTCCTGGCTGGGCTGAAATTCCCAGAGCAGCTGTGGCTGCCCCTGGATCCCTGGCAGTGCCCAAGGCCAGGTTGGACACTGGGATTGGAGCAGCCTGGGACAGTGGGAGGTGTCCCTGCCACGGGATGGGATTTAAGGTCCTTCCACCCCAAACCATTCCATGATTCCTTGTTAAATCTTCTCAGGTTTGCAGAACTCGCCGGAGCAGGAGCAGCTTGGCTTTCCTGTGATAAGAACAAGCCAAATCCATGTTTTCAGCGGGAATTAGGTCAAGCAGCCACTCGGAAACAAATTCCTCATTTTCTGGTGACTCCATCAGCTGCTGGGCGACCTCCTGTCTTCACATCCCAACTTGTCAAACCCCATAAATCCCTGGAAAAGGCTCTGGTTTTGGCAGCTCCTCTCCACTGAACAAGCTGCTTTTGAAAGCTCCCACTGAGCCCTATTTATATCCCAAACCTGCTCTTGGGCTCCATGGATAACGCAGGGATTCCAAGGAATTCCAAGGTGAGCATTTAGGGTTGTCGTCATTTGATATCTCACCAAGTTCTTCTCCTCCACTTCCATTTTTGTCGGGTTCAAAGAGGAAAAAGATCTTTATCATTTATAAAAGGGTGGAAAAATCCAGGTTTTTTCTTCCTGGAAGGTCCATAACCAGATCCTTCCTCTCTCCCAATTAGGACACAACCGATGTCAATTAGTGCTTGTCCAGCGATTGAAATCTGTCTCCTCACCTCCTGTTTTCCACAAAAAGCACCAGGATGTGCCCAAAGGCCGTTGCAGAGCCAGTTTGCTCCCAGCACTCCTGGAGATGGGAATTGTGCCAGGAAAACCTGTCAGCTTTGGAAAACCAATGTGAAGGGCCTGGGAAGACCCAGAGCCAAGACCTTGCCTCGGCCAAGGAACTCAAGCAGCAAAATATGGGATTGACTGATCAAAATTGTCCTCACCCAGCCCAAATGATTCTTTAGAGAGAGGGATGAGCATGGTGGAGCTGGAAAAGGGAGAGGACAACTCCACACATGCTTCAGTTTGGAATGTTTTAATCTGAGCTCATTATCGCACCGACAAATTAACATTAAGGGTGAGGAGCGGAGTCTGCTGAGGGGTTTGAGACTTCAGAACTCAGAGGCTCCCACTGTGAACAGCCGAACTCAAAGCCAATAATTTTTTGACCATAAATTTTTAACAAGAATAATCATTTATGTTTTTATATCTCAAATGCCAAGAATTTTTTTAAATTTTTTTTT
>VYZR01050411.1:25772-40594 GCA_013400675.1 Oxylabes madagascariensis | reverse complement strand
CAGAGATATTGGGGAGTGTTGGTTGGTTTCTCGTTGCTACAAGAAACCTACCAGTAGTGAAATGAGCTAGAAAGGGAAATTAGGGAACACACATGAGGAGTGTTATCACTGCAACTGAAGTCCCACAGCAAGCAAATCCCCAACAAAAGGACTTGCAACTGAAGTACAATGGCTTCATAGCAACAGCAAAATGCATTGAACACTTTGAATCTCCTGTCTACAGAGCTAGGAAACTCCAAGTCGGTTAACATTCTGGACAAATACTGGAAATTCATATAGTAAAGTTGGATTTCTGCTCACAAACTGAGACGTGAATTTGGATGTTTAAGTCCCTGAATGTTAATTGTCTGAAGAGTGATTCACGTGATCAACTGTTTAGTTACTGTTTTATGGAGCTGAATCGTTCTGTTGACTCTGCTGACTAGGGTTAATATGGCACACCCTAAACACAGAGCAATTTTACATGCCCAGATGGTTTTCCAGAAGGCACAAATCTATGACAGTGTTTCATGTGCCAGCCCCACATGGATGTCTGAGGCAACTCAGGTCATTTCATGTAGCAGGGGTCATTCACTTAAGCAATCAAATCCTTCCCAGGACCTGTACTGATTTATGCTTCTGCACAGATGTCTAAATTTATTTCAGACACTTAATTTAACTGAACCCTGCCCTGGGATCTTTCCAGAATGGGTATGGTTCTCCTTTATTTTGAACTGCAATCCTCCAGGATGTAAAGTGACCCGTGTATTGGGCTGGCATGGCAGGGTTTTGGTGGTGGAGGCTTGCAGAGGGGGTTTCTGTGAGAAGCTGCCAGAAGCTTTCCCCATGTCGATAGAGCCAACCCAGCACTGGCCAAGGCTGAGCCCTGAGGTTGCAGCTGGAGCTGCTGCTGTCAGTCAATCCTTCCAGCCAGAAAATGAAGAATCCAGAATGAAGGATTTAAACCACTAATGATCAGGTGACAAAGCAGAGAGTGCAGTCAGGTGCTCTCTGTACCTACCTAGAGAGAGACAGGCCTATGAAAATGCAAACATGACAAAGTGTCAAGAACCAGAAATCCCTAGGAGTGCAGAGAGAAAAATCTTGGGCAGAGAAGCGAATGTTCAAAGTGTGGCCAAATCTGCACATTCTTGTGGAGCAAAGTGGATGAGTTTTAATAAGCCAGGAAAAATATTAATTTTCAAGTCTGATTACCACTGTTTTCCCCTCATATTTAAAAAAATAAAAACCACAACAAAATCACAACTTTTACACCGAAGGCTGTTTCACTCAAAGATTCAAGGTGCAAACTTCCTTTAGAAAAGCTGTGTAGTAATTAACACACTACACTAAAAGACGTGGAAGAAAAGAAGAGCTACAAGAATTAGCTTCTGAAGTCTAGATAGCAGTTGTATTTTACATATATAATTTACTGAGCCTATAAAAATATGAAATATTAAAGTAATACAGTGGATTCAAACATGACAGAAGAAAAAACCATACAGAATCAAACACAGCTAATGCATTTTACATACTGTGACAAAGAACACACACAAGTACACACTTTTTCCAGATGACAAAAAATAGCTTAAAATGAAATACACCAAGGACACAAACTTAATTGTAAACTCTGCCAATAAAGCCTTACCTATCTTTCCTCTTTCCACCCACGTTTTTCTCTTTTTAGATTCCCACCTCTCATATTACCTTAGTACATCATAACTTTAGTCAAAACTAAGATCCCTTAAAATATGGTATGTAAGTAACAAAAACCCCACCAACTTTGTGGCAGGTATCCAAACCCTGCTCTATCAAACACTTCACCTAACTCCTTTGCTATTTCCATTTTTAAAATGCCATATCCTTATACTGCCACAATCATGCAGCAATCTCAGAGTTCATTTTATGACAGAAGTTCATATATTCTACGTTTCACATGCAGGGAGGAGTTAGAAATTCAGAGACAAAGGGAGGTGGTCTGGTCACTTGACCAGAAAAAAGGCTTGGACACCACTCTTCTGGTAAACAGGCACAATCTAAAAACAACAAAACTGAGAGAAACGTATGTAGTTAAATAAAGTAAATCTCATTTTTCTGTGAAATTGGGTTCTTTTTATGCTTCTTTTAGAACAGAATATGGCAACGCAATCTTCTAGATGGAGTCATTTAGAAGGAAAATTATTTTCTACAGTTATTTGTTTTCAATAAAAGAAAAATTACTATAAGAGAAAAGAATTACACCAGAGAATGATTTTAGGTATCGAGGGAAATGCACTGGAAGCAAAGCACTTGATTCTTATTGCCTCAGGATAAAAGAACTGGACTGAAGATTTAGACATCAACTTCCACACCTTAGTCTGGAATAGGAACAAGTTTTCCAAATAAAACAGAGAATCAACCATTTCTAGCTTGGAGTCAGAGCTGATTTGTCTCATGTTGCTACCTACTGTACGGTAAAATAAGAAAAACTACAAAACTATTAAAAGCGACCAAAGCTCACTGCCACAAAAGCACAGTAAGATAAAAGTTGGCTTACCTCTTCTTTCTGAATGTGTTTTACACTCATAAAACACTGAAGCAACAAGTCCTTGACTTCATTACTCTCATCAGAATCATAATCAAAACAAAGTAATGCCTGATGTAGATTCCACACACGAACTAGATCTGCACCCTGACAGGAAAGAAGCAGCCCACATTAGAGTGGAGTAGGCACGGCCTTAATGCAAAGCAGCATTGAAAGGATTTTAAATCATGAACTTGAAATGCATTGTTACAGATTGTGAAATTATGAACATTCATTTCATCACATTACTGGGAAAAAATATATGTAACTGCAGAAATTCTGACTTCCAACAAACGAAGACATGCTCAAGTACAAAAAGAAAGTTGCCATTCCATGCAAAATATGTTAAAACCACATCATTCCACTTTCTAAACTTTGTACAATACATGCAGTTAACAGGGAAAAACAGAGGAAAGAAATAAGGATACTTCCTATGAGTTAGGACAAAAGATGTGTATCGCAATACTCCAAGTAACACACACGTTTTAAGAAAAATGAAAGAAAAAATATTTGTAGAATGATAAAGAGCAAGAGAAGATGAAGTTTCCCACAAAAGTTGTCTCTATGCTTAGCTAAACATAGTACTTAAAATCTGAGTTGACAAAAAGAGTTAATTGCAATAGAAACCTTGGTCATTGGACTGGACAAAAGAGTGAAAAGATGAAAAAAAATTCAGTTCACTTGGGAAACTGATGCCAAAAATCTTTAAAATTTGTTCTAGAGAAGGCAGTGTTCATTTTATTGAAGGAATTATCTTTCTTGAACCATTCAAAAATAACCTGAGAGCCAATACAGCCTCAGCATACCGTAGCAGCTTTATTCAGGCTTTTTCTCAGCAGAATGACAAAGAGAGTCTTCCCCAGGAGCTCCTTCCCTTCCAGTCCCTTCTCCCACCACATCTGACACACACGTTGGATAGCGTCCTGTAGGATATTTTCAGATGCAGGTAATGCAGGAAGAATACCTACAAGAGTAATGAAATAATTATTTACTGCAATGAACCAAGTCCTTCCTGTAAAACAGCAGTCTGTTAGCACACTAACTACACCTCACAGTGTCAGCTACCTCCTGCCACATTTACACACCTTCAAAGCTCATGCTCACTGCAGTATTTAGGCAACTCTAAGGTTTGGCCCAAGTTTTTGGATCAGTAAGAATGGAATATTGAGTTTCCCCTAAAAGTAACATAAGTCACAGGATAATCAAAGTTACCTTCCACTGGGTAAACAGCTGGGAGAAAGAAAACTATTTACATTCCACCTTCTAAATTGTGCAGCTGATTTTTAGGTAAACACTCCCTTAATTTTGTCTCATAAATATGAACTCAAACCAGTATCAACTTTTCTCCTGTGAATTCTGTTTCACAGGCCAGCTGGATTTCAATCAGATCAAACAGCCTCTGTAAAATGCTGCCTTCTGTACAGAGAAGTACTCACCGTTTAGTATAAAAGCACATTCTACAAGAGCTTTGTAGTTTACGTTTTCATCCACTGCAGGTATGGAAGCAGTAACAACAGCTGCTACTCCTTGGATCACTGCTACAGTTTGTTTCTGAAAGAAAGCAATGCTGAAGAAACACTTCTGCAGTTTGCTTTGGACTCAGAAAATAATTCAAACAAGAAATAAGCCTTAGCAACAAAGAGCAAATCTGAATTCTTATTATGTTTCCATTTTGAAGAAGGAGCATATCGGCACCCAAAACCTATCAAGTAAGAGGCAAAAGAATAGATTTTTAAAGTGCATCTTTTCAAAAAGTTTGAGAAGGGTTTTCAGCTCCAGCTAGCAAGTAACTTTGTGACTGTACATGTGCATCCATTCCTGCACTAAAGTCCTCATCTGCAACAAAACCACTGAAACACACATCCATTTCAGAGCTGAAAACCCCTAACTAGCAGGGTCTTGTGTAACTCAGAGATGTGAACATCTCATGACCTTCACTCCAAGTGTGTGATTCTACAGGACTCTGAACGGATGACTGATTTTTCTGCAAGCCTCTAGGTTTCTCTAATGATTTCCCCACTGCATTTCTTTTCTTCCCCCCAAATTAAATAACCTTTTTCCCCAGTATTCTCAAGGCTACACAGACTACAGCACAGGAAGCAGTGTATGAGGGTCTGAGTCAGAAAAATTCTATATATTCCAAATTTGTGGAAGGGGCAGTCAAATCTAGATTTCATGATCTTCATTAAATAAAATGACATCACAAATCAAGTAGTGAATTCCTTATACTATATGCCAGCTACTTAAACTTAACATCTGCAACATTAACATTTACTGAAATAAGACATAGAAAAAGCCCATTCAACTCTACTGAGAAAACTAAGTCACATCTTTCAGATTAAAAAGTATCAGCAGATCTAGTCTTTTACAGTATAGACCAATCATAAGTTCACCTTAATCCAAGCATAAATTAAGTCATTTAAAAAATGGACAGGAAGGTGATATTTGGAACTGATCTTATTTGATAATCCTTGCATTTTTTCAGATGTTATGGAAATACTCCATTTTATTGTTTCCCAAAAAACATGTAACAGTCATCATATTTTCATTTTACAAGATTCTTACCATTTCTGGAACTGTCTCAACTTCCATGTCATCATCCTTTTTATCATCTTCAGGCCTGTGCCATCCTTCCACAGGGTTCTCCATCAAGCTCTCCGTCAATAGCTGTGTCAGTCTCTGCCATAGCACCTCTTTTTGCTTTCTTGGCAATTCTTGAAGTAGCTCATTCAAGTCAAAATGATCAAATGTCTTTCTCTATAAATGGTTAGAAAATACCACACAATCCCACATCAGCAAAGTGGCTTATACTTCATCATCATATTTTCTACACTTAATGTGGGTTTTTACATTAATGATTAACTTATATTCCTCTGCAGTTATAGAGATAAGATACCTTCTAGAAGTTACACTTTTTAAAAATGCTAGTTAACTCTTAGTTAACTCTTTATCATGAGGCAAAAGTGCTGCTTTTAAGACAAAAGTCTTTAGCCCTTGGTAGCAATGAAGACAATTCCATACTCGTAGCTAAGAAGCTCAAAATTGCACAGAATTTAAGTCCCTGATGATATCTTTGCTCTCTTAAATATCAGTTGATGATGGCTATTGAAAGAAAATCCTTAGGCAAGGACTGGAAACGTAGCAGTCAGTAGAGCCATAGGGACAGCACTGATTTGGGACGTGATCTGCACACATCAGAGCTCTTCACACTGCACTGTTTTAAAGCCCCACATCAAATTCAGCTGCTGAGCCTGCCGACCCCACAGCTCCTGCTGAAGCCCTGCTGACAGGGAAGCCACCATCAGCCTCCAGCAGAGGCTGCACCACGAGGCTGATCTGAACTGTTTCCTAGTAAGAACTCGGCTAGAAGAATTTACCTCAGAGAGACAAGGAGTCTGTTAGCATCAAAGAAGAGTAGGCAACCTGCTAGAAGAGGGAATATGCAGAGAGAAGATGAGAAGGAAAGCTAGGCACAACCAAGAGAAAGAACATTTTACAAATCTCATCATTTCTGAGATGCAATTTGCAACACTGAAGTGAAGGTTTACTGGATCAAAAACACTTCAGAGGAAAGAGGGAGAATGTCCATGATCTTAAAACAAATCTACTTTTAGTTTGCAGATATACTGCAAGGCATCAAAAAGAAAAAGTCGAAGGTAAAACCAGAAAAGAATGAAAGAAGCGGCAATAAGTATTATTAAGTTCCCAGAAGGGTATGAGAAGAAAGATCCTGTTACATATTTATAAGAGAATTTCTATTCTATTCTACAACTGAAAACAAATACAATAAACCAAAGGCCTCACAGAGAGCTCTGCAGCCCTGTGCTTCAAACAAACCCAAAAGACAGGATATTAAGATTGTACTGTCTTGAACAGAAGGAATGAATTCATAATAAGACCAGAGCTTTTGGATTTTTTCTTTGGGATGATATGAAATAGAATTATTCCAAAATCTATGAGGGGAAAGGATGACAGTGAATGATAATAATATCTGTGATTCCTATTTTTCTTTCTAAGAAATTACATATTTTCTTGAATTGGAATGGGATTTAGTGGAAAAAATTAGCAGCATCTGTAGAAGATCTCAATGAACAGCACTGCAATATGACATTTTTAAATATTACAAAGGAAAAAATGAAAAGCCCATGAGAAACCCTGAAGGAAAATTAGCAAAGCCCTGCAATTTTAGAAGACACAGATGAATCTAAATATTGAGAGCACAGAAAAGAAAAAATTCAAGGGGGAAGTAAAAGAGGGGTTGGGGCATGTGTAGAAAACAGACACTGAATGTAGCAGCGATGCTAAAAACAGAACTTTCACAAGAGTTTAAAAGCCAAATTCTAAGGCTAGAGCACCAACTAAGTAGCAAATATAATACAAAAACTAAGGAAAGCAGTGAAGCTTTAATGATGATTTGTTTAACCACAGACTCCTCCAGAAAACAGCCACGAATTTTTCAAGGGAAAACCAAAAAGGAGGATCCTCATACTAGGACAAGACATGGTCACACATCCTCCATCGCTGAAGGTTTCAAAAGGAAATTAATAAAATAACTCAAGTCTTGAACAGTCAAAAAGTCCTGTGGATATTCGTGTTCCCTTATGCTACAGAGGCATGAAGACAATTTTAATCAATATACTCATTGTAGCTGCTGACATAAAGCTTCCAGAGATACTGGCAACAGCTGAAAACTGTTGCAAGAGAACTCTTGTGAATTGGTGATGAAAAATAAAAGGATGAAAAAAACCCCAACCATCTTTAATCCAAATAGTCCATGGGACATTAAAATAAATGACTGAATGTAGATGGCAGAATCAACACAACCAAATCAATTGAAAAGGAAACACTGCAAGTGAAAACTACAGTGAATAGTTTTTTGTTAAAGTACTTAGATTTCGGGAGAAATGGGAAGGAGAATTTTAGCAGAGGCAATCTGGTAATAAAGTTGTCATCTATAACTACAGACAAGAACGCAAATGAAAGAAATAGCAATTTCTTAGGGAAAGATTCAAGGATGTTTGGGAGAAAAACTTTGTAAGCTTATTATACAGAACATGACTGTGGGTTTAATACAGTTGCTACATTAAATCATTTCATGCCTCTGTGCACATAGAGATCAACAGATCCACTTTATCCTGATACAGGAACTACTAGAAAAACACCCATTAGAAAGCTTAAGAAACTAACTTAACAATACCATTTATGGCAGCAAGCAAAAGATGTTTAGAAGACTCAGGTGTATCTTAACACCAGACAGACTGAAGCTGAGTGGAAAACACCTCAATGCAAATTATTATTTCTCATTATTATGCAATACATACAAAATATGAGAATGAGCTTTTAATAGTAGATTTCAGGGGATTTGTTTTGTTGTTCCTCCCTGTTCTCTCCACACTTCATTTAGAGACAGCAATTTACCCCTTCTCTAAAGGATTCAGTGATAGGAAGAACAATTCAAGTAAAATTAAACATGGACCAAAGAACAAGTGGAGAGCCCAAACTATCAAAAGAATGAACAAACACTAGTGAAAAACACAATTCTGCTATGTTTGTACATTAACTCATATTCATTCTATACCAATAAACTTTCATAGGTTGAAATTTAAAAATGTACTACTTCAGCAACATCAAATTAGTATTTTTTTAGAACTACCACAGTACAAGTAATTTACTTTTAAAAAACGGTATGTGGAACAACAAAATATCAAAAAATACATCGGTTTATAAATATTCATATTTCAGAATGCACAACTTTTTCAGCCTATATTCCTTCAAGGGCCATTTGAAGGCATTTTCTACAGCAATTATTCCCACACATCTGCAAATACCAGAAAAACAGTTTCTGTCCCTTTGTCACATGATTCCTGCACCTGTAACAGAGTTATGGCTCCAGAAGTGATGGATGTATACACTGTCTCACTTACAGGGGTCTGAGTGTAACGCAGGAAGCCTTCGATTGACTCTTTAGACACAACTTGCAAAAACGCTTCGCGTTTCATCCTGGAATTGGTCTTCCCTGCTTTACAAACAAGACATAACATTTGAGAAGGTACTGTGTATCAAAACAAGATCATTTTGGTCTCAGTTGTAGTCATATATCAGTTATACACATAGCATTTATATATACATGTTATATATTACAGTAGTTATACATGTACTACATGGTTAAAGTAGTTTTCCCATCCAACATATTTTAGTTATCTGAATCAGCAGTTAGATTCACAACATCACTAGGCTGCAGGGCTTGCTTTCTTTTTAGCTTTTTTGGGGTTTTGTTTGTTTTTCAGTAAGTAAGTCTTAAAGCAGAATAATTTTTTAACCGATAGTTTGATTTTTAAAAAGTACAATGCATTCTCCAGCACACACCCATCACTTAAATAGTGATGACCACTTTTTAAGCTGGTTATCATTTCCAACAACAGTATTTATTTGTATCAGAATCACAGAGGGATAGTGATACAAATAAATGTATTTATTTTCGACTTTTCTCGACTGTCAAGTGAAAACTATGAGAAATGGGCAAGGCCACCAAGAGCCTTACCAGCTCACATAAACACTCCCTCCATCCCAAGTGTCTCCTGACGTGCTTTTCCAGTTTGGAAAATGACTTACACAGCATTCAGTGCGTGTGAAGCCACATCACATTCCGGGGCGAGGGCCGCCCTGGGCCCCGTCCCGACTCACCCGGGGGCTTCCGCCCGGCCCCGGCAGAGCAGGCAGCGGGAAGGCGGACGGGCCGCTTACCTGGGGCTCCCTCAGAGCGGCCGAGCCCTCATGGATCCGCGGGATGCCCCTCACACCGCGGCGGCGCCTCAGCGGAGCGGAACGAAACCGGCGGACACGCGCGTAGAGGAGCCCACGGCGCACGGCAGCACCGCCGGAGGAGACACTCGGGGCAGCCGCTCGTGGACAGCCCGGGGCAGCCGGGGACAGCTGAGGAGAGCCCGGGGACAGCTCGGAACAAGCGGGGACAGCGCCAGCCCCCGCCCGCCCCTCCCTCGCCGCCACTTTTCGAATCCTCCCGCGGCCGACGTTGAGCGCGCGCCGCGGAACTCCCGTCCCGTCTCGCGAGAGCTCGGCCGCCGCCCCCGCCCTTTCCCGCGCGCGGCGCCGCTGAGGGCGGGGTGCGGGAAGGCGGCCCCGAAAACCCAACCGGGACACGGGACCGTGTTCTAAACTCAGATAATCACAGAGTCAGCGGGGCTGGAAAAGGCTTCTGAGGTCATCGAGTCCAACCTATGACCGAACATCACCAGATCAACTAGACCCTGGCACTGAGTGCCTTTCCTAAACACCTCCAGGGACCGTGACTCCACCACCTCCCTTTCCAATGACCCTTTCTGTGAGGGATTCCTCCTGATGTTCGACCCGGACCTCGCCTGGCGCAGCTTCAGGCTGTGTCCTGTTGTCCTGTCGCTGGCTGCTTGGGAGAGGAACCCGACCCCCAGCGGGCTACACCTCTCAGGGATTCGTGGGGAGCGGTGCGATGCCTCCCGAGCCCCCTCTCCCTCAGGCTGAGCCCCGCTTGTGGGCTTTGTGCCCCGGCCCCTTCCCCGGCCCGGGCCCGGCAGCGCTTCGGCCGCCTGAAAAGCTCCTTCCTCCGCTGCTTTCTAACATAGGCTGGGCTGGAGNGAAAAGCTCCTTCCTCCGCTGCTTTCTAACACAGGCTGGGCTGGAGACAACACGGCTTATCCCGGGGGAACATCCCATCGTTAACCAGAGCTGCCATGGTTCAAACCCACCGCCCCGCTCACTGTTCCCTTTCTGTACATACCTGCTAAGTGACTGACACTTGACGCTTCCAATGCGTGTAAGACACGCTCAGTTAAATTCATGTCCATGCTTAAGAAACAGTATTCCTTCTTCCATGGATCTCTGGTAACGTGGACATAACTTCCTTAACAAAAACATCATGCATTTGATTTCACTGGTGTTTTTTTTTCCTCCAGCAATGTTATTGTTGTTATTGTTGACAGCTATGCTTTTACTCACAGTCCTGGTGAACAGTGTGAATACTTTGCACTCCTCATCCACAGCAATCAAGAGTTAAACAGCCTATATGCCAGAATGTATAGGAAACTATGTAAGCCAGATGATACTCAGAGTTTGAGAACTAAGGATTTTTTTTTAATATATCAGGAAATTATGTCTTCTGTTTCTTCTTTGCAGTGTTTGGAAATAGTCAGATCTTGACTTCTGTAATATTCCCCCTTCCATTTGTTTGAACTTTCCTGCAAACCAAAACCAGTCAAAGTGTTTTGTTAAGGGCTTAATTCATATCTCTCCATTTGGCATTTTCAGTAGCACTTCTCGGTGTTGGCTGTTCAGAAGAGAGAGGGGCATAACTGAAGTAATTTACTTTCAGTCTGTAGAAGCAGTACAGCATGTGCTGCTTTACTGTGCAAACAAACAGAAAAACAGCTGTAACTTCTGTAGAAGTTGTCGCATCTGGTTGGACTCTTCAGGATTGTAATTTTAAAAAACATGATGTAATTCAGATTTTATTTAGTATTAAATGTAAAAAATCACTCCTTTAAAAGTAGCATTTACATCTTCTGCTGTTTTAATTTTCAACATAGAATCTTCCTTACTGACCCTACCTTTCACAGTTTTAGTTTATATTAAAAATTATGTTTTTTCACATTTTCTGCCACTTTTTTTTTGATATAAGAATCCGACTTGTTTCAGATCCTGCGGACATGACTTTATTTCCCAAGTCAGGTGTTCAGCTAAGTGCAAGGAGCCTGTGAAACAGTTTGCTTGGAGTAAGCTGCTTGAGCAATCAGCAGACCTGGAGAATTGTAAAAACAAAGAAGTTTAAGACCTTACATTTATACATCGTGCTAATCTCTGTCTATATTAAAATTTTTATGCATATATTAAAAATCTTTGCCATTTTAGATCCAAACTGATGGATTTATTTATCATGACTCGTGCACTGAATATTTCATTAATATCTTGATTAGTCTTTTAATTAGATGCTACAGCAGTCACCTGGTTACTGTTTATTTAGTTGGGCACGTATCCATTTAGCAAAGAAACTAAAACATATTTTAGCTTTTAATTTCTGTTGCATAGCAACCACAGAATGATTTTTTTCATAGTATTGAAACTAGAAGTTGACACAGATAACAACAGGCTGAATAACACCAAGTGATTCATTTTAAAGGACCACATAGAGAAACCAGAGAGGAAGAATAATGTTTTCTAGTTTTTTTTCAAGAACTGTGCATGAAGTGCAAGCCAGTAATAAACCTACAACTCTATTTTCAGTTTCTCTAATATTCTCCCTTTCAAGAGTACCAAATTGCATGCCTCTCTTTGACATATCTGTTCATCTGTTCAAAATAATCTATACCCTGTGATAATAATCTAATATTTATTATCATTTTCCTGTCAAGTTACAGCAAAAATGAAAAATGGGCCTTTCGCACATGGTTGCTGAGCAACAGCAAATAAAGATTTGCTTTTGTGCTACTGCTTCATGAACCAGGCTTTATTCTTGCTGGTGGCCTGCATTAGAGATCTAGGTTACAGATGGCTCACACCAGAATATCGTTTTTTGGGCTGGAGCAAGCATTCCATTTCAACCTCTAAGAGTCAACAATATAAATAAAAAATAAACAAGTAGTTCCCTGAACGTCAAATGCTTTCTTGACAATATTTTTCTTATATTTACAATGTTATTTTGTAGGTAATAGTTTCTTATGAGAATATTTCACGCGTTGTCTACTACCACGTTGGAGTTGTAACTCCTATTTCTTTTTCTTTGAATATGTAATAAAATTTGTTATAGTTAATACAGTATGAACAAAATCTGCTCATCCTCTGAGGCAGGCTGTTAATAATTTACATGCATGCATTTCCCTTGATTTTTTTTTGATCTTCACATACTTTGATAAATAATCCGAACAGCATGGGAGAGAGATGAAGTTTCACACTATTCCACTTCTCCAGATCTCCCCTTGCCTGAAGGTAATCCTGCCAATCATGCCATCCTTTATTCAGAGGCAACTGTCACTTCTCAATGCTGGTGTGATTAGACCGTGAAAAGGCTTATTTCCCTTAAATTATTAATATTAACATGAATCAATTTTAGAGTTTAAGTAGAAAAAAAAATCACTGCAGAAGAAAAAAAAAAATTATCCGTGTTAACTCACACCAAAATAAGGAAATAAAATGCGCAGAGGGAATGCAGAAGCTGCTCGGGAGAGCCACTCCCTGGAGTCGCTGCCGCCGGTACCGAAGTCCTGAGCTGCCGCCCCGCGGGAGCTCCCCGCCACTGCCCGGGCCTGCGGGGATCCACGCCCAGATCAAGTTAAGCTGGGAAAACACAGCAACTTCATCTCCTTTGCTTTGTTATGATGCGTTGTGACAAAATAATTAGTTGTTATGTCATGAAGGGGGCTGGAGCACCTCTCCCATGGAGACAGGCTGAGAGCTGAGAGCGTTCAGCCCGGGAACTGAAGGCTCTGGAGAAACTTTAGAGCACCTTCCAGTGCCTACAGGGTTTACAAGCGAGGAGACGGAATTTTTGTAAGAGCTTGGAGGGCCAGGACAAGGGGGAATGGCTTTAAACTGACAGAGGGCATTAGATTAAATACTGGGAAGAAATTCTTAATTGCGAGGGGGTTGAGGCACTGGCACAGGTTGTCCAGAGAAGCTGTGGATACCCCATCCCTGGAAGTGTTCAAGACGAGGTTGGTTGGGGCTTTTAGCAACCTGGTCTAGTGGAAGGCGTCCCTGCTCATGGAAGGGGTGTTGGGAATAGATGATGTTCAGGGTCTCGTCCAACCCAAACTGTTCCATGTGCCTATAATTATTTGCTGTATTATTATGCCCTTACTGTTATCACTCGTTCCTTACAAGCAGTGTTACAAGTCACTGTAATTTTTCTCTGTTCACTATTAGTACCATGAAAATGGAAAGATTTCTGAAATGTTATAAGATGCTCACAAAAAGAAATTACAATAACAGTAGCTGAATCCATCCCACTGTTAAAAAAAAGGGAGTGTAATTTTTCATTACAACTACAGCAAACATTTTCTAATATAAAGTCATCGTTATCTTTCAGAATATTATGTATCATTGAGTAAATTTATAATACTGGTTTGTCATTTAATTTGTTTCAGATATAAAACACTCCAATTACAAATGCCATGTCTGTATTGCTTTAACCCTGTTAAATTACATTCTGATAGAGATTTACTGCTCTTATAAGTGTCCTGTCTCCTTGCAACTCTCATTCCATTTTAGTCTTTAAGAGAAAAATTGCTTCTAAGGTTCAAAATCACTGTTATTATTAGTTTTACGTGCATTCTTAGAGGTTTCATTGTGATAGACATGCATCATTTAGATGTGACACCATCTCTGTTCCATCTGTCTAGTACAAAACATGAAAATACTGTACAAATATCAGAATGGCTATGATTTGCTCATACATATTAGTTTATACATATGTAAACATACACAACAAACTGCTTTACATTGCTTGGACATTATACCAGCATTCACTTGTCTCTGACATCCGTCTTGACTTTGTCATCGAGGGTGTTCCCCATGTCCTTGATCCAGACCAGGAGCCTGACCAAAGCCCTCTGGGGTTTTTTACAGGCTGCATTGTCCTGCTGCCTTCATGCAAAACTGACAGTAGTGTAGTATCAGCCTGGGGGGAAATGTGGAGCCAGGCACCCATGAGGGCTTCCATATCCACTGAGTTTAGACATACTTGTCATTTATTCCTGTTCTGGGCATCAAACAATTTTATCATCACAAGACTTGTGTTTTAGCAAACTTTCTGATCTTGTCCTTAAACAAAGTAAAATTGATTCTGAACTTATTTTTTCTAGTAGAATTTTATCTGTCATCCTTTACCCCTGTGTTTATTGTACTGCTCCATGATGGATTTCATTGTTAGCTATCCCGTTTCTAGTCACATGCTTGATTCAATGAAAAATACTTAAAGTGTAGTGATGTCTCAAATGTGCTGATCAACACTGTTTTCCATGTCCTAAACTGTAATTTCACTTCTGCCTGCTTCTGATTAATTTCAACTTTTTGCACTTTATCTCATTAAAGTTGTGTCAGCATCTCAAGGGAGTTCTAGAATCAAATCTAATTTGGTATCTATGGCATGAAACATCTATGGTGAATTGCTGACAGAAGCATGCAGAATTTCTGGTGAACTGACTACCGTAATCTTCCAGAAGTTTCATGTTTCCTCAAATCATGGACCATTTTTTAAATTTCCCTGTGCCTCATGACTGAATACCTCTACAAA
>VYZR01050411.1:8331-25424 GCA_013400675.1 Oxylabes madagascariensis | reverse complement strand
TGTGTTTTAGCAAACTTTCTGATCTTGTCCTTAAACAAAGTAAAATTGATTCTTAACTTATTTTTTCCAGTAGAATTTTATCTATCTTCCTTTACCCTTGTGTTTATTGTACTGCTCCATGATGGATTTCATTGTTAGCTATCCCGAGTTTCTAGCCACATGCTTGAATCAACAATAAATACTTAAAGCATAGTGATATCTCAAATGTGCTGATCAAGACTGTTTTCCATGTTCTAAACTGTAATTTCACTTCTGCCTGCTTCTGATTAATTTCAACTTTTTGCACTTTATCTCATTAAAGTTGTGTCAGCATCTCAAGGGAGTTCTAGAATCAAATCTAATTTGGTATCTATGGCATGAAACATCTATGGTGAATTGCTGACAGAAGCATGCAGAATTTCTGGTGAACTGACTACCGTAATCTTCCAGAAGTTTCATGTTTCCTCAAATCATGGACCATTTTTTAAATTTCCCTGTACCTCTTGACTAAATACCTCTACAAAACCATTTTGGCAAATTGAATCCCCCGTTACGAAACTCAATTCTTTTAGGATCTCTGATGCCTCAGAGAAAAGGGGGAGAGCAGAGCACGGTGAGGACCATACCTTGTTCACTGCTTTTAAGCCAGGGTGACTTGAGGCTGCACTCCCAAACATGCCTGTCATCCAGACCACCTCCTTAGTGTACAAGAAACGAAGTGCACAGGCAGCAAAAAAGGATTCTGAGAATAGGGTCTGCACTACCATCTAGTGGAATGTAACAGTACCTTCAGAAATAAACACCGGGTACTAATGACTCTACATGGAAAAACTTTCCCCGTTACGAAACTCAATTCTTTTAGGATCTCTGATGCCTCAGAGAAAAGGGGGAGAGCAGAGCACGGTGAGGACCATACCTTGCTCACTGCTTTTAAGCCAGGGTGAGTTGAGGCGGCACTCCCAAACATGCCTGTCATCCGGACCACTTCCTTACTGTACAAGAAACGAAGTGCACAGGCAGCAAAAAAGGATTATGAGAATAGGGTCTGCACTACCATCTAGTGGAATGTAACAGTACCTTCAGGAATAAACACCGGGTACTAATGACTCTACATGGAAAAACTTTAATGTCTCAATGTGAAAAACAAGATAAGCAAAACTAAAATGTTTTTATAAAAAAAATAGAAATGAAGCATTTATGTCTCAAATAATCTGAACTTGAAAGAGCATATTGAGTAAAAAAATACGGCATTGAACAAAGTTGTCTAAAACTAAGATTGAAACTTGTCAGAAAGCTAATCTTAGTACTTTAAGCTTTTGATTCCAGCTTATTTTACATGCAAATTAATTAATGATTTATCAAATAAAACAAAGAACAGCATTGCTACCAATACTATTCTTGAGTCATAAATATTCATTTCCATTAACCCATTTTTACTCTTTATTTCATTGTTGTCACCTGGATAAATGACAGGTCTAGAGACAATCCAAGTCCTTTGTTTGGATGCTGTTGTCAATTCATCAAATGTATCCAGTGGGACTCTGAGCTGAAAGTTACAACAGAGCACCCATTCTGTGGCTATCATAGTTACTTGAGCTCAGAGAATTTCATGATTCGTGCAAAACTAGATAAACTTTCCTATAAATTGTAGGTGGAAAACATTGCAATACAGTAACTTCAACTTAACCCAAGAGATAGCAGCAACAATCATGCAAAACGCATCAGGGATTTCAGCCTATCAGTTGAAGTATTTCTCCCATGGGAAGTCCGCATGAAACTGTCTTGCAAAATATTCTGTATTAAATTATTAATCATCGTGACACGCTTAGTAATCTCTAGTTGTCAGGCTCTGAGAGTTTGTAGAATAACACACTAGCTTGCAAATTCAACTAAAATAAAAGAACAAAAAAATCTTTTTTGAAATTCCATGCTAGAAACAACCTCTGTTAAATGTATGCACCCTTTTTGAGTTTAGGGATCTTGTCCCAGTTATCGAGTAAAATTACTGACCTTCATTCAGTACCTACAATTACCATTTTGCTAGCATTATCTACAACTCAAGTTCTGTGCACAGATTAATGTGTTTTTAATTCCTGTCAAATTTTTGCATCCTGACTTAGCAAAACTTGCAGCTCTGTCTTGGGTTGCAATGCCAGAGGTAACCAAAAGCATGTATTCTATTCCCAATCTGTTGAAACCGGTTGAGGAGGTTTTTTTTTCTTTATCTCATAACTCCGGAGGGGAGGGGTCGGGTGTCTTTCTGTTAATGGGCCAACTGTTAAAACCAGGTGGGACAATGTTCCTTATCTCTTCCATCCTCCCTCTGGGGGATATCTTCTGTCAATGGGCCATTAAGGCTCACTGCATAACTGATAACATTACATCATTCCATTGTGAAATGCTCCACCCAGTGGGAGGAGCCAAGCATTTCTGCCAGGATAAAAACCTGGCAGTCAGAACATCAGGGGCAAGTTTTCCACTGGATTCTCAGAGGAGCCTGCTTTTCCACTGGAATTCCTAGAGGAAGACCAGACCTATCTCGCCACTGCAACCCTTCTACAGTATCATCTCTACAGCATCACATCTGTGACTCCAGGAGGACTTATTTGGACTACCCCCAACACCCTGATCAGGGTGTCAGGCTGTATTCTGACTCTGTCAGTGTTTCTAGGACTTTGGTTTTTTTGTACTACTACATTTGTATTTTTTTAATATTCCTAGTAAAGAACTGTTATTCCTATCCCCATATCTTTGCCTGAGAGCCCACCTAATTTTCAAAATTTTAATCATTTGGAGGGAGGGGGTTTGAATTCTCCACTCCAAAGGGGGTCCTGCCCTCCCTAGCAGATACCTGTCTTTCAAACCTAGACAAGCTCCCAGCTGTGTGACTCCTTGTTTCTGCCCAGCTGGAGTAGCTACTTGCCCATCCCTGAGCTTGAGCTCAGGAAGAAGAATGTGCAGGAACACCTACAGCACAGGCCAGGAGTGCACAGAGCTCTAGCACATTAACTGCGCTTACCTTAATGTTTAAAAAAAATATACTTGAGAGCCATAGAATTGAGGTTGGAAGGGACCTCACCAGGTCGTCTACTACAACATCCTGCAGAAAGGAGCAACTCTGCTTAAATAATTAATAAATAAAATTGATCATCAATTAGATCCTTACCACACAGCTGAGTGAATTCACAGGACACAGCTGGGTGTGGGGACATCACAACTTTCTTCTGTCATTTCTTGCATAGAGGCTGAGGTGCTTGGTGCCCAGCTCTGAGGGTTGGGTTACCAAGTCCTGCAGGAGTGGCCCACGTGTCTCCAGGCCACAAATCACCCTGGGCTGGAACCAGCCCTTCCACTGCCTGGCTGTGACAGGCTGGAATCTTGCCTAGCTTTGGGCTGTCCTTGGACATGTTTCTATATGGATCTTAAAGGGAAGAATGATCATTATTAGGCCTTAATTTCCTTGCTATAAAGTTTACAGCTACTGAGGACTCAAAGATTAACATGAAAGACAGGTTGGCTTCACTTTGGTGGTGTCTGAGGAAACAGAGATGCAGGAACCCACTCAAATTCAATTCCACTGTAGATGACTGGCAAGCAATATTCCCTGCAGACAATGAGAACAGAGAATATCACCTCTATCACATGAATACAGATTAATTTCCTCCCAGAGCTGCCATCTACTCTGGCAGCTAAATTTACTGCATAACACTGAAAGAAATACAAGTGCATTTTTGCTTTTCTTATAAAATGTATTTCAGAAGGTGCCTGAGAATATTGTTGAGAGCCTGATTGCCTTAGAAATTAGTGGGAAAGCATAGAACGATTGAACACTAGAATATACAAAGCTACCATTTGGGATTAAATAACCTGACTGCTTCAGCAGCCAGCTACAACCACAAATGGGTCCAGGACAATCTGCAAGTTTTGGTTCTTTCTACCAAAGGTACCATCCAACATTCAGAATTTGTTTGGGGAAGAATATAAACAATTAAATTGATTAAAAGAGGTACTTCTTAGGAAACAAATTTTTTATTCAGCTCTTAGCTGAGAAAAATACTGAAAATAGCCACATTGGTAACTTTATTGGCAAACAGTGCTCCTAGGTGGAGACTGGATGAACTAAAAGTCCAAACCAGTTTAAATAGAACAGCAAATACAAAGAAGAATCCTAGGCTGGGGTGAGCCCATCAAATTAATACCAAGGCCATCTGCAGGAGTGTGTTGCACAGTTATTTCTGCTCTGTAATAAGATCTGTGAATACCCAGGTGGTGCTGATCCAGGTATCACCTGTCTTGCAGGAATGGAAGGTTTGATCTTGACCCAAGTCAGAAAAATGCCAACACCTGATCAGTACTGGCACTGCCAGGAAGTGTGCAATCCAGAACCACCTTGCCATGAGGGAGCTGTGGAGACAACCATGCTTTTCCTTGGCTTTAGCTTCCTTCCCATTGATTAGCAGATGCTTTTTATTCTGCTAAAAAAGGGACATAGCTCCTCGAAGGAAGAAAAAAAACCCAAACCAAAATGGAACATAATTTTGTAGTTAGTAACATTAAAGATTATCCAGTGGGGCCCATTCTAAATGGGATAGTGACTGGTTGATGAAGTTTCGGAGCTTTTATTTATGGCTGATGAAAACTGACTGAATATTGTGAGTTCAGACAAGCTGTAGCTGGTTATGGGAAGAGGTATCATTATTAGTTACAGAATTGTAACTAATTATAAATTAATGTTTAATGCAAAGAGCATCATTTCTATGGCAGTTTTTCTGGAATGGATAGAGGATACAAGACCCCCTTTCTTATTTATGCAGTACATTATATTTTCCATCAATATTTGCCTTACCAAGCAAAGGAAAGAATAGGAAAAAATGCCACAGGTAGAGATCTCCCGATTCTAAATCTAAGGCAATTAAATACAGTTCTAGGTCCTTTTGAAAGCATAATTAATGACAATTAATTAGGAAGTGCTGGAATTGTGACAATTTGTTCAATTGATCAATTTAAGAGAAAAAAAAAATTAGACACACAAGTGGAACAAAGGAGCTACTAATTCTTATGTGTGAATCTGTTCCAGAACAAGCACAGAAATCCCCATGAAGTATCCTACACTTCTCACTCCACTTCTCTCATGTAAGACCCAAGAATCTGCCTACAGACTTTACAGCAAGGCTCTCTAGGATACAGGAGTCTGGATATAGGACTACTCTAAAAATTCACTTCATTGTATTCCCAGTTAGAACAGGGACATGCAAGAGAGGAGAAGGGGTGTATGTGTAGAGGGAAGCAACACACTGACTTCCATACGAACCATTTATTGAATAAATACATGCATCAGAATGTAGAATTACATGAGCAAAAAAGGCAATCTGTACAAAATTGATTACCCTTTGTTCTCATTTTAACTCTCACCATTTGCTGCAGCTCTGATAAAGGATTCAAGACAGAAAATTAAAACTCTTTTAGTCCACCTCCAAGTGATATGCATGCTGATTTGAGTTGGAGTTATACCACTGCTATAGTTAAGAAAGCTGGTTTTCTTGTCAGTGAAGCAGAGTAATTCTAAAAACCATTGCAATAGTACAGAACATGTGTTGGTACATACAGGTAACAAAGCTTATTTTTAACCATTTCTTAAACATCTTCATATGTTCATATTTTAAGGCACAGGATAAACAAGAACTACATGAAAAGCTGTCAGTTGATATTGAATAAATGACTTGATAATGAGGTGCAATTTTTGCCCAGAAGCAAAATTGTCCTTCCTACTTCCATATAAATGGAACAACTGGAATTTGGTAATACAAAAGCTGCATCCACTGTACAAAGAATCGATCTCATCTAGGCACTCACAGTCTGATCCAAATTCACTCAGGAGAATGTTTCTGAAGATCTGGCATTCAGAACTGATTATAGACTATGGGAATTCTAGTTGTTGAATTGCAATGACAGTTCAATCTCTTAATTTCAGATTTCTAAATGGAAAATGGGATCTCTAAGAACTAATCCATAGGTTTAGGCAGTGAATTATTTTGAAAACCTGCCCTATATTCTTTATTCAATTACTCACTTTGTGCTATCCTTTCACATTTGCCTGAACACAGCATTGTTTTCCACCTTGAAACTTTAAAAGACAGAATTTTTTTTTGTTCAAGTGCAGTTTTCTGTCCCCAGACTTCACACACTGAATCAGTTTAACGCCCTATTTGTTGGCTGCACGTGAAACCCTGCGCAGTCATTGGCCAAGATGTTGAGCAAAAATCCTTCCACCTCAGACTGAACCAGGGCAAAAGACAATTCTGTTGAACTGCTACTCTCAGACCTCATTTATTCAGATTAGCATTTGGTTTCTGCATTTTCATTGCATTAAGAACAATTCTCTGTCTTTCCATTCTTAACATCTTAATGGAGAACTAGCAAAGAAAATATGTATTTCATAATATATTTTATATTAATAAATGAGTGAATATATAGCTACACATTCATTCCAATATACAGTGAAGCCTTCAAATGGAAATGTTTTCTTACAAAGAATTTCTATTGCCCAGCCCAGTAACAGCAGTTACAGTACAATTTACAATGTATGATTGTTTGATAAAATTGTCTTGTATAAAACGTGGCAATGAGAAGGCCATCACTCTATAGAGGTGTATGGTGCAGGTCACACATATCCATAACAAATGTTCATGTTAAATTGAATTTAGACAAACTTAAAGTTTTACACTTGAAAAAGACAAAAAGCTACATCTATGGTAGGCACTTTGGTACATCTAGTAATGTAGGCAAATTCTACATCTAGAGTTAAGGTTCTGTCAGTAGTCTTACAATAAAGCTAATTTCAGGAGTTTATCATTCTGCTTTAAAATTCTTTCTTGGCTGAGACATCATTCTAGAATCTTAGCTAAATAATATACTTTGTCTAATTGCATACTTCTCCAAGGATGAGGACACTGGCTCTGCAAAAGCCAAGCTGTTCTCTTGGATTCTTAATGCACATTTTTCTAACAGTCTGAAAAAAACTTACCAGAAAAAGAAAAATCAGTTCTGAATACAAAAAAAAATTCCCATTAATTCATAAAATTAGAGTTACGAGCTCAGCTGTTGGGGCTGATGCTCTCCCTTCAGATCCTGCCTGCCTGGATCAGTTTGTGCTAATGGTGTCCCTGCTGCCCAGCCCACAGCGATGCTTCAGGAGAACAGCACTGCTCAGAAACCTGCCTGGACCACTGAAGTGCATTTTGTTCACACATCAAACATACTAAATAGCAATGAAGCAACTGTCAAAGACAGTCAGTTTCATCTCAGTTCCCCACTTTCTTACCTACTGGTGTTCATTTGGGGATTACAGAAGGTATCGCATAACATACTATTTTAGCACAGTACTGTACAATAAAAATAACATATGTCTTGTACATATGCCCCCTATATGAACTTAACTTGCAAGCTGATTTGTCTACTTATAAATCAATGAAACATGGTGGTAAGGACAGTTTAAAGTGGTTAGAGATCTTCTTTATAATACAGAAAAATCCATGTCCTCATACCTTCAAAAGACCACATGTCTAGTACTCCAGAGTACAGGAATAAATAACAAAATCCAACTGAACCTGTATAATAAAACTGTACTGTTTGTTATGTTTACTCCATTAAATGAAAACTCAGATTTAGAAACTGTGATTTGTGGACCTCATCCTCTATTTATACAATATTTATAGAATTCTCATTTTTATTTATAATATTCTATAGCATGATTTCCCAATAATACATTTATATATAAATATTAAAATGTTAATGTTTTATACATTTTAAGCTAGCCCCACTGGGCCAGAAACACAATAAAGTAAAAATGTTTTTCTGCAGTTTCTTTTTGCAGAGTATCACAAAATGATTAAGACCATTGTGCTGCAAAGACAAAAGAGATTCATCTGAAGAAATTAACATGCATTTAGAAGAAAATATCTGTATCCTTTATCTAATTTTCTTCAGAATTCAAACCTGCATGAAAGAATTATAAAAAAATAGTATATATTTACATGGTACAGTATACCTTGGTGAGATATAAAACAAGGCAGGAAAACAGCAGAACATGTTCTTTTTACTTTCTAATAGGTACAGCCATCATAAAGATCAATTTAAACACAAAGGGTTACTTTACTGTACTATTGCACATAACAGGAACACATAGAACTGTTTAGCAAAATAAAATACAAAGTTCAACAATGAGGAAGAAGGCTATGTCTACATAAAATGACCAAGTGTTATAAAATTATTGGGGATGTGTCTAAGAACTAAATCAGTAAAGCTATAAAAATAATATTGGTACATCTCTGAAAACAACACGTTAAAAATATATAAAGGTTGGCAAAATTATGCGTGAGGAATTCCTGGTGTCCGTGGGCCTAACTTGCACCATGTGGGCTTGTACCATCTTCTGTCAAATCATACCTGAAAAAGAAAAAACCAAAGGGTTTTTTACAATTAGCATGTATTATTAAAACTATTATTAACACTGTAGCTGTTAGTATGTAGTAGTATTATTATTAATAAAGGAAATGTTATACTTACCACTGGGTCCAGCCTTTAGCAAGTTCTTCAGATGCCAGAGGTATTAATAACTGTGGAAAGTGAAATTATCAATCAATGCATTGTGTGTGCCTTTCATTCTATTTCTATTAAGGATCAAATCTGACTATCCTGTAAACTACAGTGTAAGCAATGTCGTTGGTAAATGATATATTTTACATCCTTGTCATCACAGCTCTCTGCTATCTGCCTAAAGTTTCAAGTTGCTGTTTTTGACCTTAAAATCCACACCCTTTAGTGGTACAGTCCCAGAGCACGGCAGTGGCAATCAGCAGATGTGTTCCCATTAACAGCCTTCTGGGTGAACAGGAAAACTGAGGACACTGTTCACCATCAGCTAACCATGATTCTGTATCTCCCATCCTCTTCACAGAGCTCAAATATGGCAATTTGAAAGGGTGTAGGAATTCACTATTCCTTTTTCATGCTCCAGATCACGTGTGAAGCAAATTGGGTGATGTAATGTGTGCCTATAGAACACTGAAGTTACAAACACAACAGCTGGTGTTGGCACTGGGAATGTCTCCAGTAGCAGCTCTTTCTCATGGATTTTACAAACTGGGAATTTAATTACTTGTGTGTTTCCCTAAGTACTCGTTTGTCTTTCCAGTTTTGTCTGAACATTTTCTGAAATACTGCCTGGTTTCTACTGCTTCTTTCCTTTCTCTGACAGCCTGATAAGCACATTTCTTTTGCTACTGGGAACTTCCCACTCTCTAGAAGAGATTTCTGCCTCATCTTTCTAAGTCTGGTTCTGCAGTTTGTTCCTTCCCCAACTGAAGCCTGACATCTAAGGCACCTATAATTTTTGAAAGCTTCATACCTGAATCAAGTGCTTCAATCATCATTAACTCATATGTCAAGAGGATTTTTGTTTTATATAATAACAAGCTGTATTAACAGAATTTCCTTATTGTCAACTTACTTTGCCAAGCAGCCCTTTATCTTTGGACAAGAATCCACCACTGTTCTTCACTGCTACATCTAGTGTTCTTCTCTGTACTTCAGGCAGGGAAACACTGAAATCAAACCTGACAGGCAAAGAGATGCTTTAGAGCAAATTCTGTACCAGAGGTGCAAGTTCCTACAGCTAAACAGCCACTCAAATCAAAACCAAACCATCTCCCTCCCCAAGTTAAAAAATGAGGTCTGAGACAAATTAAAATAAAAATCCCAATGTTTTGCCTAAATTTTTTCTTGAAAACTGTGAACATCAAATGTTTGAGACTTCTGTTACCTTTGGCCTCTAGAGGCCACTGGTAAAACAAAACAAACACATGAACAAGACAAAAGGAGGCAAAGGTCAAGCACTGACTCTAGAGAAAAGAGAACGTGGAATCCTGCTGTACTGACAGCTCAGTTTTAGTATTTTCCAAAACTGAAAGAGTGGTCAGTCTTGGAGATCCTTGGTACTTGATAACCAGAGCTCCTTTTCTTTCCTGTCTGGTTGAAGAAGACTATCAAAGATAGCGCTTTGCTAGAACTGAAACTTAGACAAGGTCAGGACAAGGTTATGCCACAACCTACATCTATTTGTCACTACAGTTCTTAAACAGCTTTATTGCTTTGCAATACATTTTCCTTGGAAAGGCACGGTGAAATAAATCTATTACCTGGAACGAACAGGGGAGAGCTGCACTATCAAGAAAATCTGCTGGAGCCTCTAACTAATGATTTACAGATTTGCCTTGGACAGAAGGGACTGAAGTGGTGTTTTCCCTGAGTTTATTTGCTGTCTGTAGAGAAAGGTCTTTATTGAAAAGTGACAGGTGGGAGAGTAAGGGGCAGACGTGAGGGAAATGACTATCAAAAAGATGAGTGCAAGGATAAGGATGTTTATGCAATATAATACTGCACAAGCTGGTACAACTTCCAACATATGGGCCAGGATATAACCTACCAAGAAATTTCCTGACTCCCTGGATGCTGAGAAGTGCCACCAAGTGACTGAGCAATGTGACCATGCACAGGCACTGGCTGGCAGCATCAGCCAGGCATTCAGCCAGCCAAGCTTCCTGGCAGGAAGGGAGATCAGCAGCACTGGCCAGCTCAAGGCACTCATGTTCTCACCACCTGCCAGGAGAGCAAATCCTGCAGCTGAGCTACCAGCACAAGGGGCATGGAGCTGGTGTAGTAAGGCAGGAAGGACAAAAGTGGCTGCTAACAGCAAAAAGGGCTGCAGTGGTAACAGGGAATAGAAGGATAGAAGAGCTATTACAGCAGAAGAGAAAGGTATGATCAAGTCTAATGGTGACAACCAGGAAACTTCAACAGCCCATCCTTCAGTAAGCGCAGAAATCTTGATTTGACAGCTTTTAATTACATGACACAAAACTACTATACATAGTTTAGAACCTACATTTGATCAAACACTGGGTTTAATGTCTTCTTTGACACATGTGTTTTTCTTCTTCCTGATCGTCTCTTATCAGGCAATAAATACATTCGCACGTAGGGGTCGGATCCTTCTTCGGAAAACGCTATTAGATTTCTGTGAAAGTGAAAAACAAGGAAAAGCACTTAGAAAATCAACGAGACATTGATGAATGTAAGTGTCTACACTACCATCGCTTAATTTAGTAGATAAAGCAGTTCCCCTGCACAAAATATGATGTGGAGTGACTTGTACAAGACCAGATGACCGGTAAGCAGAGAGCAGAGGTGGGAATGCAATGTGTTTCCTATTTCTAATTTGAAGTTTAGATATGGCCTTTTAGAAATCACGTGTTTTGGTCATTCCATAAAAAAAATCAGTCTCTTAGAAACAGCTTTCAGATACTGCTGATAAAAATCTAAATTTCATTTAAAATCTGACAGAGGCCTAATAGACAAATATAAAATCACAGAAAAATCTTCCACCAAGTTTTTACTGATTCTGAGTACAGCTCTGTATATTTTTATATTTATGCATATGTTGTTTTAAAAATAACAAAGATTAACCAATCCACTTAAGAGTAAGTCAGGATATGACAAACTTTATAAAGAAATGTGCCCAGATGTGAAATTGTGTATTGTATGCTCACCTGCAGGAATGCACCACCACAATCAGTTTGTTTCTTTGTGAACTATGACGAATTGTTAGCTGAATCTGTCCTAATGGAGACTGCCCCAGAGTTGTTCCACTGCAGGAAAAAGCAGAACATTATGCTTAGTTTTTAAAATGCACATTAGAAGTAAGACTTAACAGAGCAGTTTTCCCAGAAATCATGTATGATACATTTAACTTCTCTAGACCAATGTGAAACAAGAGAACACGTGTAAGCATGTGAGCATATCCTCATCAGATTCTTGTAGTTCAGTTCTTTGGCCAACAACTCTGCTCTCCAAAATAGGCCAGGTGTTCCTGTCAGTGTAGAGGTCAGCTGCTCCTTAGTACTTCAAAAACCATTATGAGTAAAGAACTTGCCTGCCCTAAAATAAACATCAAAGCAGCATCTAGGAAATTGGAAAGAATAATAGTGCTAACTGCAGTGAAAACCTCAGCCATGGGCCACTCCTACCTAAGGCCACAAGCCAATTACAAGACCAGCTCATTCTTTTCTAAATTCCCTTATCACAGAAATACAGATATTCTTGGGATTAAAACAGTGATAATTTAAATCCACTTGCTGTCATAAAAGTTCAAATCACAGAATAAACACAACCATTTTACTTTTCTATATCTTGTATCACTGTGAAAATAAGATTAGAATAAATTTACACTTACAGGTCATGTTTAAATAAAAAGCAAGCACCATGCTTAAGAATTTGTGTTTTAGAGAATGGCCAACATGTGCAGTTCCCTCATCTCCATGAAATGCTAATTTTAGTCTGTGTGGACTGCATACAAGTATTTTCCACATCACACAGGACAGACAGTATGTACCATATTTGCCATTTCTCAGCCACCTGAAGGATATCTTATCTTCAAGGGAGAAGAATGCCTGTTTTGTGAATACCTGCTACAAAGTGATTGCTCTTTTAAAATTCCCAAGTGATTCACTTAGAAAAAATAGAATGAAGATTAAATTTCAGTATTTTCTTAGTTAAAATTAAAAAAAATAATAATTAGAGCACCTAAAAACATGTGGTCTGCAATAAAGGACCTCATTACCTGTAGCTTTACCACTCTTACCAAATGACAAAGTATGACATTTGTTCATTACATGAGGAGTAGTATTGCAATCTTCACCACAATTAACAAACTCTAAGTCAGTTTTGGACCAGGAGAGAGACTGACAAAGTCAAGACAAGTTAGCATGTGACTATGAAGATAAATGGAGGGCTGGAGAGACAGCCAACAGCAGACTCAATTGCAGCCCTTCCACTACTTAAAACAGACATTTTAGAGAAGACCAAGTCAGACTCCTCACAGCTGCACACAGTAAAATAACAAGAGGCCACAGTGAAGCTGCAGCAAGAAAAAATTTCAATAGAAATACGGAAGAATGTTTTCACAGTGGGGTGGTTAAGCACTGGAGTTGCTGAACAGGTTTGCAGCATCTCTATCCTTGGAGATAACCAAAAGTTGTTTAGACAAGGCCCAAGAAACCTGATCTAACTTTGAAGAGGGATGTGCTTTGAGCAGAGGGATGACCAATCAGAGATTCTGTGCAACCTCTGTGACTCGGCTGATTCTATGAACTCTGACAGAAAAAAGGATTAATTGGTTCAATCCCTTGCAAATAAAAAAATAAAATCTTCCTTCTTAGATTCACAGAGAAGGTCCATGAATAGTGAATGAATAGTTTCCAGTCTCCTATTCAGAATAGGATGCCTGCTTAGCTGTCTCTACTTGCTAAGTATAGCTGCCCACTGAGGCAAGTAAAAAAAAATTCAAGAATTTAAGAAAGTATGGCTGCAGCAATCTTCAGTGACTGCACAGTAGCTGACTACACATTTAACATTCTTTATAGTCAAATATCCTTCTGAGTTATTTAAAAAGACCAACTATTTCCAGTTTAATTGGCTTAATTAATGCTAATGGATTCAGTGATGAAATGGGCAACTACTGCCATGAAACTACAGAGTGCAGCTATGAGAAGAAGTGGGACTTTATCTTGCAGACGATCACAACGGTAAGGAACTTCTAACTGCAGCTTCTGTCTGAGACACCAGGAAGAAGCAGAAAACTCCAATGACTGAACAGTAAAAAGCATTTCTGAAATGTGAACTAAGCACTGCTGTGCTGCGAAAGCAAGCAGCGAGAGCCGTACTTCTCGAGCTGCCGGAGCCTCTGGCGCAGCTCCTGCGTGGCGATGGGCAGGGAGATGTCCGAGGCGATGCTGGGCGTGGGCTCCTTCACCGACAGGTGGCTGGGGGAGTAGGAGAGGCTGGAGGCGTGAAGGCTGGAGGAGCTGCGGCTCAGATCTGTCGGCCGCTGCGGGCTGGCGTTGGGAGGCTGACTCTTATCAGCTGTATCAGTCTTTTTATCACTGTCAGTCACTGGAGATGCTGGAACAGGCTTGTTTGGATCAGATGTTGGCGAGACAGGAACCTGAGGCTTAAAAGATGATTTTCTTGCATCTTTGGATACAGACGGCCTTTTTACTTGAGCTGAGTGTTGATGATCTGGAGACCTTGTCTGCTTTTCAAGAGAAAGGACCTAGATACAGGAAAATACACATAGTATTACTATTTTGCAGTATAAGAAACATGAACAAATTTGTTTCCACAAGAGTACTGGTTGGTCACAAGTTGTAATTTTAAGATACCAAAGCAGAACCAAAAACCATTCACGCTTACTAACTCTACAATATGAAATGCTTTGCATGGCAAAATACATCTCCACCTTCTTCATGGCAACTGCAGTAACTGTAAAACAATGTGAAATTCTCCATTCACTAAGAATTATTCTCCTCATTATTCATTTCCCATATGCTAAGCACTTCTGGTGTAAGTGCTATTTACTTTGCAGCTCTAGCCATCTGAAAAGATATTCTGTAATTTTTTCTTCTACATCACAATTTTTTCTCATTAATTGTCCTTTCTCTTTTATAGGTTGCTTTAATTTATTAATGACACGTAAGCAACAAAGTGCTTTAGAAAGAAAAATAACAAGTTTGACAGTGTTTGCAAAGAGATATAATACCTTATTAAAGCAAGTCATTTAGGCGGGAAAAAAGACAAACCAACTTTCAGGTATGCAAGTTTTGTTTTCAAAACTCCAATATGGCTGAAAGCTGGTTTGAATTTTTCCAGTACTATGCAGGCACTTCCTTTCCTTACACACTTTATTTTTTAAAGCCATCAAAAACTCAGTTCCATTTCTAGACAGAGGCTATTTCACTGATCTGTAGCCCACTGGACTCAAAAGAGATTTGAAGGAATTCAGATTCCAAACATGATTTCCAAACCTAAAACCACAGGGGACCTTGGTTTTAATTAATGCAGGTGACTATTGTTTCATTTTGAGCATTGTACAGTTTTCAAATGGAATCTATTTAAATTAGAGGCTATCTCTGTGTACTGATAGCTCTGCACAACCAAGGACACTTGGCAGCTGACATCAAAGGAAATGTACTGGCTTCTTCGAAAGCTGGCAGACCAGGAGTCACCACAGCCCTAAAGATGCTTTCAGTGTTTACAATGCAAAAAGATTGAGTACCCTGAGAGCAATCTTCATGTTTATAGTGCTGTTGGGACCAGAGTTGCTCAGGTGGAACCGTTGATGCATAGTTAAATCTTCACTCTCTAGCAACTGGCTTAGAGGCAGCTTGAAGTTCCCCAAAGAACACTGGTGTTGCTCATCCCTCACCTGAAGGAACACAGAAATTAAGTCACTTTGTATCATCTGCTTTGTAAGAATTCAAAGAAGGAATTTACATTTTTATTTAAAAACAAAAAATACAAACAATATTGAAAGCAGTTTGTTCTTAAACCACGTTTCCTTGATTTAAGATTACTTTACATTGAAGGAGGTAAAAAATATACAAATATACTTAATGCCTTGTTTCTTCAACCTTACCTTCTACAACAAAAGTAAGACAGAAAAGTAACCACATCTACATCTCCCAGACCTTTGATCAAAATAACTACATGGCTTCCAAACCGTCCGTGTGAAAATGAATTCTCACAGCTATTAGAGGAAGAGTGACTAAGACAGTCCTCATTTACACTTCAGTCCCTTAGAACTATTTAAAGGACATGTCAACAGTGTAAAGGGATACAATATTTGGATAAAGGGAATACTTCCTTGGTATGAGAGAAGAAAGATTCCTAGTTCCAAACTAGTATACCAAATTTACTTTTGGATTTTTTTTTTTTAATTAGAAAAGACAACCATTGTTGTCAAGATGTTATTCATGTGAGAGCCTGGTTATAGTCTTTCTTCCTTTTAGTAGTAAATGGAAATAAACATTTCATTGCCAAGTTTAAAAAAAAACATACTTTAAGTTTNTCCCTCACCTGAAGGAACACAGAAATTAAGTCACTTTGTATCATCTGCTTTGTAAGAATTCAAAGAAGGAATTTACATTTTTATTTAAAAACAAAAAATACAAACAATATTGAAAGCAGTTTGTTCTTAAACCACGTTTCCTTGATTTAAGATTACTTTACATTGAAGGAGGTAAAAAATATACAAATATACTTAATGCCTTGTTTCTTCAACCTTACCTTCTACAACAAAAGTAAGACAGAAAAGTAACCACATCTACATCTCCCAGACCTTTGATCAAAATAACTACATGGCTTCCAAACCGTCCGTGTGAAAATGAATTCTCACAGCTATTAGAGGAAGAGTGACTAAGACAGTCCTCATTTACACTTCATTGTCTTAGAACTATGTAAAGGACATGTCAACAGTGTAAAGGGATACAATATTTGGATAAAGGGAATACTTCCTTGGTATGAGAGAAGAAAGATTCCTAGTTCCAAACTAGTATACCAAATTTACTTTTGGATTTTTTTTTTTTAATTAGAAAAGACAACCATTGTTGTCAAGATGTTATTCATGTGAGAGCCTGGTTATAGTCTTTCTTCCTTTTAGTAGTAAATGGAAATAAACATTTCATTGCCAAGTTTAAAAAAAACATACTTTAAGTTTAATTTTAATGGTGTTCACATTATACTCAGTCTCATTTCATAACAGCCTTTAATGTGTGAATATTACTACTGCAACATCTTTGAAAAGAAAGGTATCTAAAGAGAGTGAGACACATACCTCAACTTCAAGATCTTGTCTTTTGGGATTGTGTACAAAGAAAGTAAAGTTTTCCTCCCATACTGGTTCATTGGTCTTGTATCTAATCTGAAGTTAAGAAAAAAGGAAGTACACAAATTATAAAACAGCCTGTCTCATAGAGGTGGTGCCAAGACATGAGCACATTTTTCATTTTGGCATTTTATTTGGTGTGTGCAGAGAAGGGCAGCAAGGCTCGGAAAGGGTCTAGAAAACAAGTCTGATGAGGAACAGCTGAGGGAGCTGGGGTTGTTTAGTCTCCAGGAGGCTCAGGGGGAACTTTTTTGCTCTCTACAACTCCCTGACAGGAAGCTGCCCAAAAGGAGGCTGTAGCCAGGTAGGGTCAGCCTCTTCTCCCAGGCAACCACTG
>VYZR01050404.1:6489-19475 GCA_013400675.1 Oxylabes madagascariensis | reverse complement strand
TTTTTTTAGTTTGCTTCATTACTAAATTAGCTAGGAAAAAGCAGTATTTGGTTCCACATACAATATTCAGGAGGTGCATGAGCATTTCAGCTGAGTCTTTTTCTTTTTGAAAGTCAAGATTTCTTTTTCTCAATGTGATTAGTTCTTAAGATTGAAAGTTATAGTTTCATATTAAATCTGGAAGGTAATTTATATTTTGATAACTATATTTAAACCGTTCATCTTCTTCTCCAACAGTCTTACATACTTCTTGGACTTGTAATCGTTTTTCCGCATCTCACTCGATTAATTACATGGTGTAAAACCAAAGTGCTTGGTGAGTAACAAAATTCTTTGATATATGTGCATATCAGGTTGTCAACATGTTATGCAGACAGCCCAGAATGAAGTAATTTCAGTTCTGCTTTCATTTTCGGTCTCAGCACATAGTGATTTTAGGGTTTATTGATATGCTTCTAAACAGTGTTTCCCTTGCTCCCTGATTTTCCATAATTGTATTGAGATTTGTGTGATGCACAACACATTTGAAGATCATTTCTCAGTGCAAAATCTTTCTGGTTTGTCCTGATAATGCAAGTGCACGCAGACACATATAGGTATATGAATGATAGCTGCAGGCCAACTACCCTTTTTCCCTCCACAAGAGAGAGCAGGGAGATGGAAGAACATAAGGAAGGAAGCTGTATGCCTTTATCACTTTATTCCCTGCAGTGCTGAATAGACACACATTTTCAAACAGGCGTGCACTGCACCTGTAAATCAAACTTTCTCACAATAGTTAACTGTTCAGGGTATTACATCTCATTAACTGCTGTGATCTTTAAGAGGTGCCTTCACACGTGTCTTCAGTTAGCCTAAATCCATGCTTCCTTCCCACATGTGCTTTCTGCCCTCTTTTGTCTCAGGACTAACAATTGCACAACCATAGCAACAACCTGAGCTGCTCTTAAATCCTGCTAAGAAAGAGGTTACCATTGCCAAAATAAAAGGAGAAGGGGATATCATGCAACATACTTGGCCAAAAGGTGCAGTGTCCTTCTGAGAGGGACCACAAAACCACTGAACAGATAATGTCTTTGGAACTGATGCACCCCAAGCTGGGTCAGAAGAATGACACCTTTGTACTTCTCTGCTGCTCAGATGAGTACCAGTCCGTTTGCAGTACAAATGGGAGCACACTCTTCACTCCCTCATGTGGCAGCAATAACAGGGAGGCAGAAATGCTCTGAAAGGATGAAGCGAGACTCTCAGAGCCTGAGAATAAACACATACAAATATTGTCCATGCTTATTGCAATGGGGCCACTGTGGTTTGTGGTCAGGTCACATCTCTATCTCTCATCCTGTCAGATGGCTGAAACACTGCTTTATTGAATTTCTTGTGATTACACCTGCTTTGCATTCCTGTGGAACCTTTACGTTTTTCTTTGTCCAGTCTATACACCTGAAGCAGTGTATTTTGGCTAGCTAGGCAGTTCTGAGTTCAGTGTGAGTTCAGTTAGAGATGTGTTTGACATTTCCAATAAAAGCTACACCTTTTGACAAAAGGCTTGAATTATTTCAAAAGAGGTCATTCAATATCCCAGTTCAGCCCCCATGCTCCAGACAGATTTTTTTCTGCCATGTGCCTAAGTTCTCCAAGCTGTCACAGAGGCCCTACAGCTATTAGGGCTTCCTGAGGCACAGCATCTGATTTGTTTTGTCCAATTACAGCTTTGAGTCATTACTCACTTGGTGGAAATGGTTTGCCATACAGTTTAAAAGACAGAGCTTTTTTTTTTGTTCTGAAGCACTTGTCTTGAAAGAAACAAATTTCAGGGAGAGGCACATATGCCAAAAAAAAGTGGAGTGACTGGCATGTGTGGATGACTGGCATCCTTTTGTCTGAAGAAAAATTTTGGCAGAAAAATTTTTGGTAGAAAAATGGGGAAAAAGGGAGGTCACAGTAGGTTGTTGAACTACCTTATTTTATACTTCTTTTCATTATTAAGCCTCTGGATTTGTTTCCAGGTCAGAGAGGTGAAGAAGAGGAACATCATAGCTTAGAAACCTTCACTTTTTACCTCAGTGAGCCTCTGAGTAAGGAGCGAGTAGAAGCATTCAGTGATGGAGTCTATGCCATTGTAGCAACCCTGCTCATTTTGGATATATGGTAAGGCTTTGTGCTGGTTTTTACACTTTGTCTTGTTAAATATATTAACTTTTGTCTGTATGTAATGTTTGAGAAAATAAAATTAATCAAACATTGTCATTGACTTCCAAAATATGCAGTAGTTACTCTAAAGTATGATTTTCTGGAAGGACAGAGCACAAACCAAAGATACTTCTTAACACCCACATTCCAGCAGTAAGGATCATCAGTGTACTTAAAACATGTTGGAGTGTAGAGTCTTGAAGAACAAAGCTTCATTTTTTGCTTAATTATGTTTTCAGATGAAAGCCTTTTATCAATAAAAGGTATTTAGTCACTCTAGCAACTTTATTAACCCAAAGGAAGGCCAACCTGCATTCAGATTTCCTTTTATATATAATTTCTTTGCAGAGCTGTTATTTGAAACACTATTTCTAAATTATAACTCAGAGAAATACAGAGTGGATTCTTGTTGTTCACTGCTGGCTCAAAGTAAAGCAGCATAGTTCAGCCTTGCTTCAGTTTTTATAACACTAATATGCAAAGTAAAGTAATTTTTCTCTCCGCAGTGAAGACAATGTTCCTGATCCCAGAGAAGTTGAGGAGAAGTTCCATGGCAGTCTTCTTGAAGCTTTAAGTGAATATGGGCCAAACTACCTTGCTTACTTTGGCTCATTTGTTACAATTGGTCTCCTGTGGTTTGTTCATCACTCTCTCTTCCTTTATGTAACAAAAGCTACCCGATTAATGGGACTGCTGAACATACTTTCATTGGCTTTCATTGGTGGGCTTCCACTAGCTTACCAGCTGACCAGTGAATTTGCAGAAAAGTCTCATAATGAAATAGAAGCCATTCAGGTCAGCTGCGTTATCACTTTCTTTGCCAGCATATTTCAGTTTGCAATATGGACTACAGCCCTCCTCAATGAAGAGGAAACTTTGCATGCCTTCGCTAGGTATGGCGGCAAGGAGCATGCCTTCATGTTTGCCAAGCTGGCTCTCTACCCTTGCATAAGCCTTGGGGCCTTCTTTCTAACTTGCTTGTTAAGTGAATTCAGCACAGCAATTTTCCATCTTATGCAGATTGTAATCCCATTTGCTTTTCTTGCCTTGCGCATTTTTGTTAGAATTTCTTTAACTGCCATAAAGTCTGTGATGTCTCTCTCCAGACGGAAGGTTGTATTGTTGGAAGAGGAGGAGGCATGTTTGTCTCCAAATGAAACACTGTCCTAAATTTCTGCACAGTGCATGTGAACTTAGGAGATCAACTTCAGTTCCTCTGACTCGCATTATATTCATGTGTGGATTATATTGATGTAAACCAAAGCCTGTATTGACCATAACTGAGGCATATTTATTATTTAAGCTGGTCATGCTCGAGACCCTTTCTCTAAAATCTGCTATTGAAAATACTGGGTAAACAGGGAATGCAAAGAAAAGCATGTTTCCCTTCTTTTAGGGTTGCCCTGTAGGAAAAAATATCGCTTGACATGTAATTGGAGCAATGATTAATTAAAAAGTGCACAGACACCCAGCAAAATGTCAAACACAGGCATAGAAGTTGGTTTAGCTTCTATGTATGAGAATGTGAGGCATGGAAAAAACAGAGACCTCTGTATTTCTGTATGGCACATCATAGTAGAACATATGTGCATACAAGTGACTAGTTTCCTTTTTTTTAAAATTTTATTTTATTTTTTTCAATGGTTACACTGTCTGTTCTGCATAGTCACAAACGAGATAGCAGTTGGAAATCTAACTCTTTGAGTGGCTCTCAGTGTAAGTTTAGATGTTTGTGATAGCAGTCTTCCAAGCCATCTGAACACAAGTTCTTTGGGCGTATCTATTCTTTTTTAAAAATGGATGTAACAAATGAAGATTCATGTGGCTTTGCATCCAAGTTTCTACTAGCATTGATACTTTCTGAGGGAAAAGAGCTCTGTGATTAGACCTAATTTTTTTTTCTGTTCTGCAGAAGCTGCTCATCTGAAGTGTTTGAATTTCTCAGGCTTTTTGTGTCTGTTTTGTGTCTTGTCAATGGAACATCATTCTGTTATTCAGAAGGCATGGTGTCATATTCAAGGAGAATATGAGACTGCAATGTGTGAAAGTTCCTCATTAGGTAAGGGAGTTGAGCTTTCTCCTGAGTTGTGGACAACTAAGGGATCCCATAGATTTCTGAGTCTCGGGAAGACAGCAGAAGAAACCAACCCCTAGAAGTTCCTGTCCATGATATGTAGAATTTTTTTTTACATTTACATGCAGCTGTATTTTTTCAAATCATCTAACTTCTGGCTGCCCTAGAAGCCATTACATTCCCTTCGGCAGAGTGATTAATTTGTATCGTGAATTGTCTTAGTGCCTGACAACTTTAATGCCATAATTAAAGGCATTTGGGGAATTTTGTTGTTCATTATTAAAAAAAAAGTGGCAAAACATGCCTGAAGAAATTATGGGTGAAAACAAATTCAAATAATTCATTTCAGTTGAGATCAGTCCTGAAAGCACTTGTGCTTTTGTTTTGAAGCACCTTGATACCGAATATGTAATTGTGAATTTTACATACTTCTTGTGAAGAGTATGTTCAGCTATTCAAGGGGATTTATACCTAGTTGTGGTTAAATGACTTGCATTATGTTGTGTATAGCAGTTTTTCTGATACTTAATAAAAGCACTTTTGGTTCTGTATGGTTTTGTTTCTAATGTGCAGCAGACACATAGTAAGTAGTGAATATGTGTATTTGTAATAAATTGCAATCAGTGAAAAAACAAAACTTCAAGCCATTTATTTCTTCTCTGTAGGTGAACTTTAAGGCCAATGTCTATAATTAAAATGATGTTAGATGGGTTTTTTCATACAAGACCAAAAGGTCCCGTCCAACCTCAGCAGTTTTGTGATTTTTTTTTGTAAAACACCAAGATGTTTTAATGTGATGTAAAGAAATGTTGATTCTACTTCTCATGTTACCTGAAGAAAATGAAACCCAAAAACTGAATCTGACCATGGAGTTTCATTTCAGTGTTCATAAGGATGCTTTGTATAAAGCAATGTGTAAATACTACAAGGCACTGTATCGGCTCAATAATGCCGGGGTTTTTTTGTTTTGTTTTGGGTTTTTTTTGGTTTTGTTTTTTTTTGGTTGGTTGGTTGGTTGGTTTTTTGTGTGTGTGTGTGTGTGTGGTGTTGGTTGGTTGGTTTGGTTTTTTGGTTTGGTTTGGGTTTTTTTGTTTATCCCACTTACAAATAAGTAGTTCGTTTTGCAGAAAAATCAATTTTATTTTTGCTTATGGTCAAGATAGCATTATTCAACCCAAATTTGGTAATATCTCAGAATCTAAACCTGAGGACAAACACGATATGAGACTTTGTACAGAGCTCATTTAGCACTATTTTAAGTTCTTGAGAAAGAAATGGCATTAATTTGAATTCTGTCATTCTCAAGTAGAAAGATCATTCCCAAATACAACTGTAACTACTTGTTCTTTATAGAATTACTAATGACCACAGGGTTTTTTATCTATGAAAATAAAGTTAAATACAGTAATTATTACAATCACAGAATGGATGTCATTGGAAGGGGCCTCTGAAGACCATCTAGTCCAGCCCTCCAGTTTAAAGTAGGGTTGGCTAGACTGGTTGGTTGCAGAGCTGTGTCCAGTCACACTGAGCATCTGCGCAGAGACACCATAACCACTCAATAGCTTATAGCTATTAATAGCTATATAGCTATTAATATGATGGAATCATTAAGGTTGGAAGAGACCATTAAGATCATCCAGTCCAGCCATCTACCCAGCAGTGTCACTGTAAACCCTAGACCACTAAACCACATCACCTGCACCAGATCCTCATGCCTCTCGAACACCTCCAGGGATGGTAACTCCACCACCAACCTATGCCAATATCTGAGCACCCTGACAGTGAAAAAGTATTTCCAGTGTCTGTTTTCAAAGGGCTCAGCAGGTTTTAAGGTCCAGTTACCCTTATGAGTCTAAAGGAAAAAAAAAAAAATGTTCCATTTAAAAGGAATTTTCCGCATTTCAGCCTGTGTCTATTTATCATAGAAAAACATCGATGAGATAGATCCCCCTCGATCCTTCCCACAGGCCGCACAGTCGTAGCTCCCTCAGCCCCTCCCTGTGGCGGAGGCGCTGCGGCGCCTGTGCCGCCGGAGCTCCTTGAGGGTCGGACTGGCCGGGAAGCAGAGCACCGCGCAGCATTTGGCTTCCCGGTCACGGCTGCTCCCCGCCCCTTCCTCCCGCTGCGCTCGGTTCCGGCCGCCGCCGCCGCCGCCAGGATGATCCCGCCGGTGCAGGTGTNGGGGGCGGCGGCGGCCGGCCGTGCCTGTGAGCTCAGCGAAGGACGCGTCCTTGTCTTTGCCTCCCCCAGTTCACCCGGTACTCGGCGCTGCTCGTGGGGATGATCTACGGCAAGAAGCGATACGGTGAGTGCGGCGTCTCGGCCCCACGCTCCCCGCTCAAGGGCACCTTGAAATGGCCTGGCCGCCATTTCCTCCCCCGGCCCGGCTACGGCCCTGCCAAGGCGGCCCTGCTGGTATGAAGTCACAGAACCCTATGTAATGTGCTCTTCTGCCAGCAAAACTGGCTTTTCCTCTTTTTTGAGCGAGCCCGCAGGAGCGGAGCTTTCCGCCGGCAGTTCGGGAAGTTGTGTTTTAAAGGTGTTGTGTTGATGGCAGACTATCTGAAGCCAATTGCTGAAGAAGAGAGAAGAATAGAGGCGGAGGAGAAAAAGAAACGTGAAGAACTGGAGCGGATTGCAAAAGAGCTTGCAGAAGGTAGTTCTGCCGTTTAGTGTATTCATCCCACTCTGTTTTGGAGGTGTTAGGCTGTAGGACTGGGGTTCCACTGCGCTGCTCTTCGGAGAAATTGAGGCCTGCAGCTAGTTCCTGGAGGCACTGGTTAGGGCCGTGTGAGGAGTAAATAGTGCTGCTGTTTAATTATGCCTGCACTTTGAAAAGCTGGTCAGAGCAAGAGTTAACACTTTTGCAACAGTCAGGACTTGTTAAATGGCTGAATTTCCGCTGAGGAAACAAACTGCTAAAAGCTGCTGGTTATTCTGTGAGGAATAATTGAATCCGTGTATCAGCTGTGGTGGCAAGTCCCTTATTCATCTGGTGCAAGCCCTTTTCTCCATGCAGTGTAGAAACCTCACAAATATGACTGAATATAAGGCATAGGCAACGGTATGTAATTGCAATTTGAGACTTTTAAGTGGTGTCACACATGTATTGTTAGAGGTCAGCTTGATTTTTTGTATCTTGCAGTGGTAGAGGTCGGCTTCATTTGTTGTATCTCTCACATGAAGAGAGTGTGCTGGAGGGCATCACTTGCAACTAATACTGCAGCTTTTGTTGTCATTCCCTTCCACCTGTAGTATTCCTGCTGCAGCATTGTTTCCCTTATCCTTAAGATTATTTCTTGTGTTCCCTGTACGGTTCTAACAGGGGATTCCTTCCCCACTGCCATACAGAGGAATGTGCTCTCTAGCTTTTTTTTTAGGGTGCTTTCTTCCCAGAGTTTTTAAGTAGACTTAAAAGCAAGAAGAATTTTAAGAAAATTGATTAATAACTCAGGCTGTTCTTGGTGCAGCGGCACACTCAGTAACTCTTTCCATGCGAAAGAGTGACATTTGCATTGTTTTAAACAAAACTAGTGTTGAACAAAGCACTAAAGTTAACTACACATACAGAAATTCAGATGTATTTTGTATATGATGTACTAGAGATAAGAGCTATTTTACCTTCTTAACTACATTTTCTCCTTTGGCCATGGACTAAATAAATGGATCTTTTAGAGGTTCTCTAGTTAGATGAAACTTTCTGTGTTTTTGGAGGTAGAGACTGTGCTGTAATGTTGCCAGGCCACCTAGTAAGAAAATTTTCTTGATTATTGCTTTAGAATGTTTTAAAAGTGGCAAAAGGTGACGGGTCTGTTGTTCCCAACAATGTGTTTGGTCTGTTTTTTTCAGAAAAGCAATTGTTAAACTCTCATTATGTGCAGTATAGTTGCTGAAGATTGTCCCTTAAAGATGGACATACCTGTAGTGGTAGCTTTTTCTGGGCTTATTTGACTTGTCAGTTCAGAAAACTGTCTTTTATTACTGAGTAAACTTAAAAGTTTGCCTTCACCCCAGAGCTGTGAATTACAATTCTGTTGAATAAACAGAAGTGGGAATCATAAATACTAGCGTGAAAGGAATTACGTAAAGATAGTCTTTGATTCCACTGATTCCACTAATGCTTTGCATGTTCTTGTTTTGCATGGTAGTGGCTAATAGTCCTAACCAAGTTTGTGTTTTCTTCCCTTTTAGCAAGTGAAGATTCCATACTAAAATAAACAACAGATTTCATCTGAATTTTGCACATGGAAATACATGGCTAGGCTCTGAGCTGTCCAGTGATGTTTGAACTCTGTGTGATATTCTATCAATAAAGTACTTGCTACACTTCACTTGGTATTTTCTTGAATGAATTGCACAGAACAGCAGCAGAAATAGGGATAGAATGTGACAGGAGGCAACTGACACAATCTAGCTATTGTTGCAACTGAAACATCCCATTGTATTCCCCCAGCAATATCCAGTCGCTACCTCCATTATCCACAGGTAACGATTGTGATCAGAAAATACATACAATTTTTTATATATGGGCAGGTGGGGGAGACTGGCAAGACACTGACTGCCTGAATTGGTTACTTAAGTGGCTTGACTGGGGAGTTTCATAGAATCCTAGAATGTTAAGGGTTGGAAGGGACCTTCAGGACCATCAAGTCCCAGCATCCCCCTGCCATGGGCAGAGACACCTCTCACTTGATCAGCTTGCTCAAGGCCTTATTCAGTCTGGCTTTGAACAGTGCCAGCGTTGGGGCATCCGTAACTCCCTGGGCAACCTGTTCCAGTGTCTCACCAGCCTCACAGTAAAGAATTTCTTCCCAATATTTGCTCTTAATTTCCCTTCTTCCAGTTTGTATCCACTACTTCCTGTCCTATCACTGCAGTTGCTGATGAAGAGTCCCTCTCCAGCTTCCCTGTAGGACCCTTCAGATACTGCAGGGTTGCTAGGAGGTCTCCATACAGCCTTCTCCAGGCTGAACAGCCCCAGCTCTCAGCCTGTCTGGGGGAGGTGCTCCAGTCCTCCTATCGACGTGTGGCCTCCTCTGTACTTGATCTGACAGTTCCATGTCCTTCTTTGCTGGAGGCACCAGAACTGTTCTCAGTCCTCCAGGTGGGGTCTCACCAGAGCAGAGCAGAGCAGCAGAATCCCCTCCCCTGCTGCCCACGCTACTTTGGATGCAGCCCTGGCTCCCATTACATTTCAGGGCTGTGAGGGCACATTGCTGGGTCATATTAAGTTTTTCATCAACCATCACCCCTAAGTCCTTTTCCTCAGGGCTGCTGTCAATCAGTTCTCCACTCAACCTGAAGCTGTGCCAGGGATTGCCACAACCAGGTCCAGGACCTTGCACTTGGCCTTGTTGACCTTCATGGGGTTTGGGTAACGCCACCTCTCCAGCCTGTCCAGGCCCCTCTGGATGGCATCCCTTCCCTCCAGCGTGTTGGCTGCTCCACAGAGCTTGGTGTTGGTCGCAAACTTGCTGAGAGTGCCCTTGATCCCAGTGTACATGTCGCTGACAAAATTGTTGAGCAGTGTCAGCCCCAGTATGGATCCTGGAGGGACACCACCTGTCACTGGTCTGCATGGACAATGAGCTGTTGATCACAATTCTGCGTTTCTGTCATCCTTTTTTCAGCTGTGATATTCGCAGTGGATTATTGCTCAGTTCTTGCATGTGGCAGAGCAGTCAGATTTGATTCTGGCTTGTCAAGCTAAGCTGTGATCTGAGGAATTGCTGCTGACTCATTAGTCAGATGTTCTAAACATTACAGACGGACAGGTTCCTCAGAACTAAGTTACAGCCAAATTGTAGTGTGTCTTTTTCATAAGGAGTGACCTGCTATGCATCCTGATTATGTAGGAGAAGTCTGCCACACTTTCCATACAGTCTCCAAAAACCGGCTGCAGGCAAGAAAGCTGTTCTAGCAATACCTCTTAGACTGGGAAGAATTCCTACATGGAATGGGAAAGATACCATGTGTCTCTTTACAGCCATCCCACAGGGACCAAATTAGTTCTCTGCCAACCCATTCTGGCCAGACAATAGATGATTATCAGGTTCAAGCAAAAAAAAAGGCCAAGAAAAGGAAGGAAGCAATGAAAAAAGTCTTTCCTCTCAAAGGGTATGAGAGGGAAAACCCCTCGTGTTTGTTCTGTATTCTGGAAAACACTACATCCATCTGTTCTGCTGGAACTACATTTGTGTGACTCCTGAGTACTCTGCTGCTTCTTGAGAGGGAGTTGAATGGTTTTCTACTGAACCTATTGAATGTTTTTTCTAATCCTATAGTTTTGTGGAAGGAGTAGAGGAAGAGGTACAGAGAAAAAATGTCTTCCTCTTGCAAGTTTTATGATAGATGATGCAAACCACACAGCCTAGACTGAATGGATCTAAAATCTTGGATCTACTCTGGGCTTTCATGGAGATTTCCTTATACAAGATCTGGACATGCTGGTCGGACAAAGCCCCTTTTCTGAGCACCAAGACATGCAACCCATATGCCTGAAAGGTGGAGGTAGGATCCATACCCTCCCTGCTGTGTTCAATACAATCTCTTTGTTTGAAGAACTGATTGAAAGTTGAGTTGTTCCCATCCTGCCTGCCTGCCTGGGAGGAGAGGAGCACTTCCCAGACTTAGTTCAAGTCAAGCTGCGGCCATCTGGGAAAAGACAGTAAGCACTTCTCTCAGATCTACGAGAGGTGGCTGAGGACTACATTCTCCACATCTCCCTGTCAATTTTCCCCTCACCACCCTCACAGCTCTGCCACCCTCACAGCTCTGCCAGCAGCAGAGGCCTCATACATGCTCCCACAAATCTGACTGCACCAGGTCAGGCATCTCTGCTCACAACCCAGCAGCAGTCTAGACTCCAGCAAAACAAATGGCTGAAGGGCATTTTTTGCTCTTTTCAGTAGCAAAGAGGTCCTGTCTTGTGTCAGCTTCCCCTACCCCTTCCATCAGGGACAGCAAAAGATGGCCAAGATGCAGGATTAAAAATCCCTTGAGAGTTTCTCACTCAGGCAAGCCTCTTCTCCTGCATGGACAGAAGATTTACATTCCAGCCCTGAGCATCTCTCAGAAATCTCTCCTGCCAGTCTCACAGGGATATTAATTTTCCTATCCCCTCAACCACCACATTTATAACCAAGAATGAAGGTCTGTATGCATTACCTGCTTCAGTGAGGCACTTATAAAACAGGTCCCCCTGGTCTCCCACCACACTTGAGAGCTGCATCAAACCAAAGGTGAAAACACTCAACTGGATTGTAGGCAAATATGCCATGAGCACATTTAAATTCTCTACAGCCCTCCACAGACCTTTCCTGAAACTATGTTGCAATTACATACATCTTTTTTCACGCCTGGTGTTGTGACCTGCCTTTGAAGCAGGGTAACTGAGTTCTTGTTTATAGATTCCTTGGGTGGATTAGAGTGAAACAACATTGAATGACTAGTATGTATACATGAGGCAGATTTATTTTAAAACAATTTAGTTGCAGTGGTAAGGAGGTATGTAGCTATTTTGGTTTTTTCCTATAAAAAAATGGAAAAATATCACCAGGAAAATAAATAAGGAAAAGAAGCAGAAGGAAAGGACAAGAATGGATAGTGGAGAGGAAAGATCCAGTGAGAAGACTTGATGGTTTCAGTTTTGGTTCCATGGTCATCGCTCTGATGGGTTGCAGTCTTGATCTGTTGAGGGTGGAGGCCCATGCAACAAAGACACCCCAACACCTTCCCTGGAGAGGGGTTTTACACTGTCTGATGCAACACTGTGGAAATGAGTCAGGGTGGTTTTTCAGGAATCTTTAATGGCTTATATTGCCTTCTAATGGCACAACTCCTGTTTGGTCCTGCTTCTGGCAGCTGCATAGTTTTGCCAGTTGCAGTCTTATCAGAAAGGAGGAATACCCTCAGGCCTATGTGTGAATGCCTCCCTGAAGGGAGAGTTTTGCATTGTTAGATGCAGTTATGCTTTACCAGAAGGAAAGAGATGGGCATGATAAAAAGCATTATCCTACTTTTGCAGGATCTGCTTCTTATGTGCCTTTTTCCCTGTCTGATGTGAAAACACTTTGTTTAAGACATCAGTCCCAGGTTATCATGGCAATTGGCTCAACCAGCCCACCCAAGCAAAGTTCAATCCATCACACCTGGGAAAACAGTGGACAAATCTGTTTCTTGGACCTTTTCTTTCTCTATGTCTAATATATCCAGGCAGCCAGCTCCCAGCTGCAAAGGGAGACCACTGCAGGAGTGTTGGGGGTTAGATTTGTTTTTTTTTCCCTTATAGAATTTTTTTTCCACAACTACTGCGTACTGAAGGTAGAGGAACGTCTTCTGCTCCTCTTGAATAGGTACTTAAGAGAAACAAAAGGGGCCAAAGGAGATTTGTAGCACCTGGCTACACCTCTTTTTGTCTCTGGATGTTTCTCTCGGAGGGGGGAGATAACGCGAGTTTTGGGGCGGGAAAAGGACAGTGCTGGGGGCAGCCGGGCGCTTTTTGCTCTCAGCATCGGAGAGAGGACGGTCAGGCCGCTCTTGCTGCTGAAGGAGTTTTCACTGCCATCACCGGGTCCGCTCCTGAGGAAATCTATCATCATCTGCTCGTGTGCCCAGGAATTCTGAGCTCGCCTCCTTCTGCCCTGCTGGGGCTGGGTCGGCCCCATCCCACGGCCGCCGCTTTTCCTCGGCACTGCTTTGTGGCTTTCCTTTTGCT